>PVLC010019494.1:0-30568 GCA_004027655.1 Graphiurus murinus
GTGGCGCACACTTGTAATCCCAGCATTCGGGAGGCTGAGACCGGAGGATCCGGGTTCGCGGCCAGCCTCAGCTACCTAGTGAGGCACTCGCAACTTAGTGAGACCCTGTTTCAAAATAAAGAATAAAAATAGGGCTGGGGGTGTAGCTCGGAGGTAGAATGCCCCTGAGTTCAATCCCCAGTACCGCAAAAAAAAAAAAAAAAAAGGCCCCTGAAAGCCAGTTATCTCAACTCAGTGCTGTATCATGTTCTGTTAACAGGATTCCGAGTTCCTAATCCAGAAGCCATCTTCAGGCTGGAGCAGGGAGAGTGGCCATGGACGCTGGAGGGGGAAGCCCCATATCAGAGCTGTTGGGGTGAGTGAGAACCAGGCAGATGGAGGACTTAGGAGTAAATCTCAGTTTCCCTACAAGAGACTAATGCCTCAGAAAGGTGCGAAGATGATTGTTTTTGTTTTTGTCCTACTGGGGATTGAACCCAGGGATATTCTACCTCTGAGCTACACCCTTAGCCCTTTTTCTTTTTTTATTTTGAAACAGGGTCTCACTAAGTTGCTGAGGATCTCACTAAGTTGCTGAGGGCCTTGCTAAGTTGCTGCAGCTAGCCTCAAACCTGTGATCCTCCTGTCTCAGTCTCCCAAATACTGGGAATAGGTGTGTCAAGGTGCCCAGCTAAGATGACCAATTTTGACAGTTTTAAACTGTTAGAGGTTTTTGTTTGTTTGTTTGTTTGTTGGTACTGGGGAGTGAACCCAGGGGCATTCTGCCTCTGAGGTACACCCCCAGCCCTATTTTATTTTTATTTTGAAACAGGGTCTCACTAGGTTGATGAGTCTCACTACTTTCTGAGGCTGTCCTTGAACCTGTGATTCTCCTGTCTCAGCCTCCCAAGTACTGGGATTACAAGTGTGTGCCACCATGCCCGGCCTAACTATTAGAGTTGATTGGAGATAATTGACAGTAGCCCTCAGACACCTAAACACCATCTCCATATACGACCCTTGCCACATCTATTGTTTTCCTTTTTGGTTGGTGGTCTCTAATCTCTATATCCAAGATGATACACCCCCCCTAGCTTATCTAGGACCTTTTTATTCTTCCTATTTCATTCCTACTCCCAAGCTTAGATTCTTTTCTTGTATATTTGAATTTCTTTTTTTTTGTTCCAATTCCCCATATCTATCCCTCATGCCTCCATGCAATATTCTTTATTTTTTTTTCCCAGCACTGGGGATTGACCCAGGGGCATTGTACCTCCAAGCTACATCATAGTCTTTTACTGTGTGTGTGTGTGTGTGTGTGTGTGTGTGTGTGTGTGTGTGTGGTACTGGGAATGGAACCCAGGGGCATTCTATTTTCAAGCTACATACCCAGTCCTATTTTTTATTCTTTATTTTGAATCAGGGTCTCACTAAGTTGTGGAGGGCCTCACTAAGTTGTTGAGGCTGGCCTTGAACCTGCAATCCTCCTGTCTCAGCCTACCAGGTACTGGGATTACAAGTGTGCACCACCACGCCTGGCTTACTTTTTATTTTGAAACAAGGTCTTGCCAAATTGCTGAGGCTGGCCTCTAACCCATGATCTTCATGTCTCAGCCTCCCAAGTACTGGGATTGCACATGTGCACCACCACACTGGGCACAAGATTCTCATTCATTCTCATTCCTTCTCTCTCTCTCTCTCTCTCTCTCTCTCTCTCGCTCGCTCGCTCGCTCTCTCTCTCTCTCTCTCTCTCTCTCTCGCTCTCTCTCTCACTCTCTCTCTCTCTTTTTTTCCCGATGGTACTAGGGATTGAACCCAGGAACATTCTACCTCCAAGTTATAACCTCAACCCTTTTTAGTTTTTGTTTTGGAACAGGGTCTTTCTACATTGCTAAGGCAGTCCTGGAATCTATGATCTTCCTCTCTAAGCCTCATATGTACTGGGATTATAGGTGTGGGCCACCATACTTGGCTATGATATTCTCATATTTCTCTCTCTCTCCCCCTTTTTTTTCAGTACTGGGGATTGAACCCAGAGGCATTCTACCTCTGAGCTACATCCCCAGCCCTATTTTTAATTCTTTATTTTGAAAAAAAACTCTCACTAAGTTGCAGAGGACCTCACTAAGTAGCTGAGGCTGGCTATGAACCTGCAATCCTCCTGTCTCAGCCTCCCAAGTACTGGGATTACAAGCATGTGCTACCACACCTGGCCAGCCCTTTCCTTTTTATTTATTTATTTGCAGTACTGGGGATCTACCTCGGGGCATTTTGCCTCTGAGATATACCCCCAGCCCTATTTTATTTATTTGTTTGTTTGTTTGTTTTTATTTTGAAACAGGGTCTCGCTAAATTGCTGAGGTTGTCCTCAAACCTGTGATCTTCCTATCTCAGCCACCCTAGTACTGGGATTACAGGCATGTGCCACCATACCCAGCTTATTTTTTATTTTGAAACAGAGTTTCACTAAGTTACTGAGGGCCTCACTAAATTGACAAGGATGGTTGGCCTGAAACCTGCAATCCTCCTGTCTCAACCTTCCAAGTATTGTGATTACAGGTGTGTCCCACCTTACCTCGTTTGTGATATTCCCTTAATGCCTGAATTATTGGCTTATGAGCATGCATTTGTAGTATATGTAAGTTATATTATACTATATGTCTTAATTTTGATCCCCCCCCCCTTTTTTGCGATACTGGGGGTTGAACCTAGGGCCATTTTTTTTTTCTTCATGTCCATGCAGTGATGCAGCCGTACTGAATTTTGTGTGTGTGTGTGTGTGTGTGATACTGGGAACTGAACCTAGAGGAATTCTACAAACTACACCCCCAGGCTGATTTTATTTGGAAACAGGGTCTCACTAGGTTGCTGAGAGCCTCACTAAATTGCTGAGGTTGTCCTCAAACCTATCATTCTCTTGTCTCAGCTTCCTAAGTACTAGGATTACAAGCATGCACCACCATGCCCAGCTATACTGAAATTCTTATGGCTTTTCTTTTAACATCCCCAGTCTGGTGCTTTACAGAATATTTTTTGGTACTGGGAATTGAACCCAGGAGCAGTCTACCTTTGGGCTACATACCCAGCCTTTAAAATAGGATCCTGGTAAATTGCTATGGCTGAGCTGGGCATAGTGACACACATTTGTAATCCCAGTACATGGGAGGCTGAGACAGGAGGATTGCAGGTTTGTGCCCAGCCTCAGCAATTTAGTGAGACCCTGTTATAAAAATAAAATAGGGCTGGGGGTGTAGCTCAGAGGTAGAACATCCTTGGGTTCAATCCTTAGTACCTAAAATAAATAAATAAGCAAATAAATAAATAAATAGAGTCCTGCTAAATTGCTATGGCTGGCCTGTGTATTAGTCCATTTTCTGTTACTATAACAAAATATTTGAGGGCTGGGTAACTTAGAAAGAAAAGGTGTTTGAGCCGGGCGTGGTGGCGCAGGCTTGTAATCCCAGCATTTGGGAGGCTGAGACCAGAGGATTCAGGTTCAAGGCCAGCCTCAGCTACTTAATGAGGCACTCTGCAACTTAGTGAGACCCTGTTTCAAAATAAAGAATAAAAAATAGGGCTGGGGTATAGCTCGGAGGTAGAATGCCCCTGAGTTCCATCCCCAGTACCACAAAAAAAAAAAGAAAGAAAGAAAGAAAGAAAGAAAGAAAAGGTGAAGGTGTTTATTTAATCCACAGATTTGGAGACTAAAAGTCTAAGATCATGCATTCGGCTTCAACCTGATGAGAATGTGTGAGAGCGGGAAAGAGAACATGGCCAGACAGGAAGCCAGAGCGACACCAGTGAGGGGCAGGTCTTGCTCTTTTTTTTTTTTTTTTTTTTTTTGCGGTACTGGGGATTGAACTCAGAGGCATTCTACCTCCGAGCTACACCCCCAACCCTATTTTTTATTCTTTATTTTGAAACCGAGTCTCACTAAGTTGCGGAGTGCCTCACTAGGTAGCTGAGGCTGGCCGCGAACCCGGATCCTCCGGTCTCAGCCTCCCGAATGCTGGGATTACAAGCGTGCGCCACCACGCCCGGCTAGGTCTTGCTCTTTTGTTTTGTTTTGTTTTCTTTTTGCGGTACTAGAGGTGGAACCCAGGGGTGTTCTGTCTCTGAGCTACACCCCAGCCCTATTTTTTATTCTTTATTTTGAAACATGGTCTCACTAAGTAGCTAAAGCTGTCCTCAAACCTGCAGTCCTCCTACCTCAGCCTCCCAAGTACTGGGATTACAAGTGTGTGCCACATGCCCAGACTTGCTCTTTTTAACAATCCTCCCTTGAGAACTATCAAGGATCCCAGGAGGACTACACTAATCTTTTCCAGGGTCAGTGCCCCCAGCTCTCCCTAATGGCATGGCAGGAGATTTGATGCCATGCTACCAGAAATTGCTAGAAATCTGCTCTCTTAGTTTCCAGAGAAAGCTCTTTGTGGGTAGGTATCTCACTGGGGGTATTCTACTGCAAATTATCTGAGAGGGGTGCCAGGGTAAGGCCTTTGATGCTGGGTACATCTAGCTTCAAGCACTGCAGAAACTTGAAACTGGAGAAGCATCTGGAGCTGTAAAAGCTAGGTGCTCAGGAAGACACAAGAGCTACAGGAGCTAAGCTCAGAGGTGCCACGCACACCGTGAAACCTGGGTTCCTAATCTAGGTGTAGTGGTGCACACTTGTAATCCCAGTACTTGAGAGGCTGAAACGGGAGGATCATAGGTTCAAGGCCAGCCTCAGCAATTTAATGAGACCCTGTTTCAAAATAAAAAATAAAAAGTGCCGGGGGGTGTGTGTGTGTAGCTGGAAGTAGAATGCCCTTGGGTTCAATCCCCTGTATGACAAAAAACAATCCAGGGTACCAGGGATACTGTGTGTGTATCAGGAACCAGATGAAAAAGCCACCCGTGCTATGGGAGGTTAGTGCTAGAAAAGCTGTCCTGGCTGGAGTGAACCCCCTAGAACCAGGAAGTAAGCCAGGCAAGGTGGTGTACGCCTGAAATCCTAGTACTTGGGAGGCTGAGACAAGAGGATCACAGATTCAAGGCTAGCCTCAGCAGTTTAGCAAGACCCTGTTTCGAAATGGAAAAAAAAGAAGAAGAAGGGTTTGGGGTTTAGCTTGGTGGTAGAGTGTTCCTGGATCTATAACAAATTTGCAGGGGCTATAGAGTTGGAGCATAGAAATGTAATTATTATTTATGTCAGAATGGCATTGTTCTAGTAGTTTTCCTGCTGATATAAAGGGATTGGTGTTTTAGGCATAGAAATGTAATGTTGATGCTCATAATAGTTCAGAGGGAAGAGCAAGCAAGAGGCAGCAGAGGCTCAAGAAGGTTTTGAGCTGATATGTAATAAGCACACACATTCTGTAATATTTCTTCCATGCCAGGCTTCCCCTTCAAAGGCTTCAGTTTCTTCTGGTTACTGTGTTTACTATCCTGATCTCGCACATAGCAGAGCCAGGTTCTCAGGGTTCACATCCCATCTCTCCCACTTATGAGCAATTTTACCTTCAGCAAGTTCCATCATTTCTCTGTGCCTCTATTTTCTTATATATAAAACACAATTGAACCAGACGCCGTGGGCACACCTGTAATCCCAGCTACTGGGGAGGTTGAGTTAGGAGGATGACAAGTTCAAGGCCAGCCTGGGTAATTTAGTGAGACCCTGTCTCAAAATAAGAACTAAAGCTTGGTGTGGTGGCTCACGCTTGTAATCTCAGTACTTGGAAGGCTGAGATAGGAGGATCAAAGGTGTATGGCCAGCCTCAGCTACTTCATGAGGCCCTCCACAACTTAGTGAGACCCTCTTTAAAAATAAAAAATAAAAATAGGGGTGGGGGTGTAGCTCAGAGGTAGAAGGCCCCTGGGTTCAATCCCCAGTACCGAAAAAAAAAAAAAGGAAAAGGGCTGAGGAGGTAGCTCAGTGGTACCCCTGGTTTAATTATCAGTACCATAAAAATAAAACTGATAGTTGATAATAGCAGCCACTTTATAGGGTTCAGTGAGGAGCCCGTGAGCTACAGTGTGGAAAGCATTTGGAAGAATGTCTGGTGCATTGTAAATGCTATATAGTCATTTTATAGATATTCAGTGTTCTGCATGAATTTCGTAAACTGGGTGTGGTGGCACACACTTTTAATCCTAGTACTTGGGAGGCTGAGACAGGAAGATCACAGGTCTTAAACCAGCCTCAACAATTTAGTGAGATCCTCAGCAACTTAGTGAGACCCTGTTTCAAAACAACAACAACAAAAAGAGGGCTGAGAGTAGGCAAGGTGTGTTGGTGCACACCTGTAATCCCAGTACTTAGGAGGCTGAGAGAGGAGGATCACAGATTCGAGGACAGCCTCAACAATTTAGTGAGACCCTCTGCAACTTAGCAAGACCCCATTTTCAACATAAAAAATAAAGTAGGGCTGAGGATGTAGCTCAGAGGTAGAATGCCCCTGGGTTCAGTCCTTAGTACCACACAAAAAAAGAATTTTGTATTACTGCAACCTTGGTATGGAGTCTTCCATCTCTCTGTGTTCATCCTGTCTGAACTCCGTGGACCCTCCTGTCCTCTGTTAATTGTTCTTTGTGTCATCCTCACTTTTGCTTTGCTTTTCAGGTGAGGGTATTGGGAAAACTCAGCAAGGAGGGATTTCTGGAGAAGTTCCATTCCTCTGTGAGAGATTTGATCAATCCACAGGAGAAGATTCCTTATGCTCCATTTTAGAACTGTGGCAGGAGAATGGCCACCTAGAGAGGTACCAGGAAAGCCACATTAACCCTCTAAGTCATGTCAAAGTCTCAAGTAAGGGGAGGGGCTATGACTGTCAAAACATCAAAACAATAATTCATGCAACCCCCAAACTCGTCCCTTCAATAAAAAAACTCCATTCCTGTGATACATTTGGCAACAGTTTGAAGCATACTTTCAACATCCTTAATCATAAGAGAAGCACCACAGGAAAGAACCTGGAGAAGATTTTCGTCAATGGGAACAGCTTCGCCCATAGCTCTTGCTCTACTAAGAGGAAGAATATTAACACAGGAGCAAATTCCTGTGAACTGGAACAGTGTGAAAAACACCCCAAACAAGCTCCCATCCACTGTCAGAAAGCTTCTACTGGAGAGAAACCTCACGTATGGACCGAACGTGTAAAGGGATTCACCCAGAAGTCACACCTCTTTGAACATCAGAAACTTTATGCTGGAGAAAAAGCCCATGAAGGCAATAAAAGTGAGAAAGTCTCCACTCAGAAGCCACAGACTGATATGCATCAGGGGAGGAAGGCCTACACATGTGCTCAATGTGGGAAAGCCTTTACCCTCAAGTCTAACCTCATTACGCATCAGAAAATTCATACGGGGCAGAAACCCTACAAATGCAGCGAATGCGGAAAAGCCTTTTTCCAGAAGTCCGATCTCTACAGACACCTGCGGATTCACACAGGTGAGAAACCTTACGCATGCAGGGAGTGCGGAAAAGGCTTCTCCCAGAACTCAGACCTCAGTATCCACCAGAAAACCCACACTGGAGAGAAGCATTATGGGTGCAGCGAATGCGGGAAGGCCTTCACAAGGAAGTCAGCACTCAGGATGCATCAGAGGATCCACACTGGAGAGAAGCCCTACGTGTGCACCGAGTGTGGGAAGGCCTTCGTGCAGAAATCACACTTCAACACGCACCAGAGAATCCACACAGGAGAGAAGCCTTATGAGTGCAGTGACTGCGGAAAGTCATTCACGAAGAAGTCGCAGCTCCACGTGCACCAGCGGATCCACACGGGGGAGAAACCCTATATATGCACAGAGTGTGGGAAGTTCTTCACTCATAGGACAAACCTCACTACACATCAGAAAACACACACCGGAGAGAAACCCTACATGTGTGCTGAGTGCGGGAAGGCTTTCACTGATCAGTCTAATCTTATCAAGCACCAGAAAACACACACAGGTGAGAAACCCTATAAATGCAACAGCTGCGGGAAAGCCTTCATATGGAAATCACGCCTCAAAATCCATCAGAAATCGCACATGGGAGAGAGACACTACGTATGCAAGGAGTGTGGGAAAGCCTTCATCCAGAAATCAACACTAAGAGTGCATCAGAGAATCCATACGGGAGAGAAACCCTACGTTTGTCCCGAGTGCGGAAAGGCCTTCATCCAGAAATCACACTTCATCGCCCATCATAGAATTCATACCGGAGAGAAGCCTTATGAATGCAGTGACTGCGGGAAGTGCTTCACTAAGAAGTCACAGCTCCGCGTGCATCAGAAAATTCACACAGGGGAGAAGCTCAACATCTGTGCCGAATGTGGAAAGGCCTTCGCAGACCGCTCAAACCTCATAACACATCAGAAAATCCACACCAGGGAGAAGCCCTACAAATGCAGCGAGTGTGGGAAAACCTTCACCTGGAAGTCACGCCTTAGTATACATCAGAAATCCCACACTGGAGAGAGGCACTATGAGTGCAGTAAGTGTGGGAAAGCCTTCATTCAGAAAGCAACACTGAGTATGCATCAGGTCATTCATACAGGAACAAAACCATATGCTTGTACGGAATGCCAGAAGGCCTTCACTGACAGATCCAATCTCATTAAACACCAGAAAACACACAGTGGAGAACGCTACAAAGCCAGTGACTGAAGGCTGCTTCAGAGTGGGGGAATCACACCTGGTTACGCTCCAGACAGGTCCTAGTGGGGCGGGGCACGCCTGCTGCTGCAATCCCTGGGCAGGGGTGGATACGAGGGGCCGTGGCTTGAGTGAGCAGAAGGCAATAAAACCAAATGTCCTTCGCCTGCCCAGAAATACAAGTTCCACCCATCGAGACACAGTTTTTAAAGTTTGACTTTATGAATTGGCAAATTAGGCATAGTTCTAGCTGGTGTTACAGAAATATAGTCACTAAAGGAATATAGTTGCTAAAGGCTACAGACATCTAAAGGTGGCAGTTGTCCCCTTAATCACTGCTGCTAGGTGCGGTGGCACAGGCTTGTAATCTCAGTACTTCAGAGGCTGAGAAAAGAGGAGCGTAGGTTTGAGGCCAGCCTCAGCAACAGAGCGAGACCCTCTTTCAAAATAAAAAGGAGCCCAGCACAGTGGCACACACCTGTAATCCCAGTACTTGGGAGGCTGAGACAGGAGAATCACAGCCTCAACAGTTTAGTAAGGCCCTCAGCAAGTCAGTAAAACCGTTAAACAAAAAAAAACAGGGCCGGGGATGTAGCTCAAAGGTAGAATGGCCCTGGGTTCAGTCCTCAGTACAATAATAATAATTCACCACTGTGGCAACAGATGACTTGCACCATGCATGCTTTCTAGCCTTTGCCCTCGAAGCTATCATGTGTGGAAGCTGTAGACCGTAGACTCCCTTATCCACTTAGGAACTAATGGACCCCAAGACAAGGAAACTGAGCCACAGAACTCTGGGTTTTCAGTCTCTTCCACTGATGCCTTTGCTTTCCTCGGGATTCCTGTTTGAAAAATAATGGCTGAGAAGCCGGGCGTGGTGGCGCACGCTTGTAATCCCAGCATTTGGGAGGCTGAGACTGGAGGATCCAGGTTCGCGGCCAGCCTCAGCTACCTAGTGAGGCACTCCGCAACTTAGTGAGACCCTGTTTCAAAATAAAGAATAAAAAATAGGGCTGGGGGTGTAGCTCGGAGGTAGAATGCCCCTGAGTTCAATCCCCAGTACCGAAAAAAAAAAAAAAAAAAAGTTGAGAAACTGGATTTGAATAAATAAAATGTTCTTTTTCTTCCAATTTTGTTAAGATATATTCATTTTCTATATGCACACTAAGCATGACGTTGTGTAGATTTCTATGAGATGAAGTTGATTTTTCTTTTCTTTTTGTGGCACTGGGGATTGAACCCAGAAGCATTGTACCTTTGAGCTAAACCCTCAGCCTGATTTTATTTCTTATTTTGGAAACAGGATCTTGCTAGGTTAAAGAGAAGCTCACTGATTGATGAGGCTGTCCACGAACCTGTGATTCTCCTGTCTCAGCCTCCCAAGTCCTGGGATTATAGGTGTGCACCACCATGCCTGGCTTCAAGTTGATTATTCTAAGATATAGTTTATTATAGTTGAATAACTGGAAGACTTCTCTAGAAATAGCACTGCTTTTGTGTGTGGGGGGGGGGTACTGGGATTAAATCCAGGGTGTTCTACAAGCTACAAGGTACCACTAAGTTGCTGGGAGTCTCAATTAGTTGCTGAGGCCAGCTTCAAACCTGCAATCCTCCTGTCTCAGCCTCCCAAGTACTCAGATTATAAGTGTGTGCCATAACACCCAGCTTGTGTGTGTGTGTGTGTGTGTGTGTGTGTTTTATTGGAGTTTGAACCCAGAGGCATTCTACCTCTGAGGTACACTCCCAGCCCTATTTTATTTTTTGGTTTGAAACAGGGCCTTGCTAGGTTACTGAAGGTCTGGCTAAGTTGTTGAGTCTGGTCTAGAACCTGCAATCCTCCTGTATCAGCCTCCTAATTACTGGGATTGTAGGCATGTGCCTCCACACCCAGCTTCAAGTACTGCTTTTTTAAGCATGGATATATAGACACCGTCTCACTTTCCCTTAAACATTTTTCACAATATTTATCAGAAAAAAAAGGCTTTCTTGATCTGGGCATGGTGGCACACACTTGTAATCCCAATACGTGAGAGGCTGAAACAGGAGGATTGCAAGTTCAAAACCAGCTTCAACAACTTAGCAAGGTTCTCAGCAACCTAGTGAGACCCTATTTCAAAATAAGAAAAAAATCGGGCTGGGGGTATAGCTCAGAGGTAGAATGCCTCTGGGTTCAATCCTCAGTATAAAAAAAAAAAAGGCTATTTGTGTGTGTGTATGTGTGTGTGTGTTTTACTGGTGATTGAGTCCAGAGGAATTCTACCTCTGAGGTATACTCCCAGCCCTACATTTTATTTTTATTTTGAAACAGGGTCTCACTAGGTTGATGAGAGTCTCTTTACATTGCTGAGGCTATCCTTGAACCTGCAAGCCTCTTATCTCAGCCTCCCGAGTACTGAGTACTGGGATTACAAGCATGCGCCACCACTCCTGGCTCTTTTATTTTTTTCTTCATAATGGAGATTTAACACATGGGCATTCTACCTCCAAGCTACACCCCCAGCCCTTTTTATTTTTTATTTTGAAATGGTGTCTAAGTTGCTGAAGGTCTCACTAAGTTGCTGAGGCTGGCTTTGAATCTGCAATTCTCCTATCTCAGCCTCCCAAGTAGTGGGATTACAGGTGTGTGCCACCATGCCTGGTTTGAGTAGCCAACACTTTTTTTGTGTGTGTGGCACTGGGGATTGAACCCAGAGGCATTCTACCTCCTAGCTACATCCCCTGTCCTATTTTATTTTTATTTTGAAACAGTGTCTCACTAAATTGCAGAGGGCCTCGCTAAATTGCTGAGGTTGGCCACGAACCTGCAATCCTCCTGTCTCAGCCTCCCAAATACTGGGATTACAAGCGTGTGCAACCACACCCAGCGTAGCTAACACTTTTTTTTTTTTTTTTTGTGGTACTGGAGATTGAACCCAGGGGCATTCTACCTCCGAGCTACACCCCCAGTCCTATTTTTTATTCTTTATTTTGAAACAGGGTCTCACTAAGTTGCGGAGTGCCTCACTAAGTAGCTGAGGCTGGCCACGAACCCACAATCCTGTCTCAGTCTCCCAAGAACTGGGATTACAAGCGTGCACCACCACTCCTGGCTAGCCAACACTTTTGAGTTGGACCTTGTGACAACCTTAAGCAAAGAACCCAGCCAAGCCTTCTTGGACTTCTTACCTACTGAACTGTGAGATAGGTTCTTTTCTTCTTTTCTTTTCTTCCTTCCTTTCTTTTTTTTTTTTTTTGCCATACTGGGGATTGAACTCAGGGACATTCTACCTCTGAGCTGTATCCCCAGCCCTATTTTTTATTCTTTATTTTGAAACAGGGTCTCACAAAGTTGCAGAGGGCCTTACTATGTAGCTGAGGCCGGCCGCAAACCCATGATCCTCCTGTCTCAGCCTCCCAAGTACTGGAATTACAAACGTGCTCCACCACACCCAGCTGAGAAAAGTTATTTTCATTTGCTAATTTCATGGTAAGTTTTTATGCATATGCATCAATAGAAAACCGATATGGCAATATTTGCCATTTGGGTATTTGTGAAAGAGCATATGCAGACTGCAACCTGGAGACTTTGAAGGAAATTAGGTACCAAAGGCTTGGGATTTGTCATCTATAGTTTTGGCAACAGCAATTTACAAATACAGGGACTTTCCCAGTGGGGACTGCATAGTGGGGAATGGTTATGAGTTGAATCATGTCCCCAGTCCCCAAAAGATGCATTGAAGTCTTAACCACCAAAACTTCCAAATGTGACCTTATTTGGCTATAGGAACAAGAACATTATCACTGAGGGTGTAGGGGGTGACGGGCGACCATCCTTAGAAGTCTGAAATGTTGATACTTGCCAGTGAAGGGAGTTGCACACTAGAAATTAGTATACTGGTATTATAATGAGAAGGACATTACAAATGGGTGTATTCTGTTTGCAACAACTTTGGCTGAGATTGTCAGAATTGTAACATTAAAGTTGCCAGGCCACAGGAAAGTATTGCTACAAATATTATATGTCATTTCCAATAATGTAAGTTACAATTCCTAATAGTAAACATTATTTGAAATGCTTTAAATAATAATCACTATAAGATTTATCAGTATTATAAATGAAGTTATAAGCCGGGCGTGGTGGCGCACGCTTGTAATCCCAGCATTCGGGAGGCTGAGACCGGAGGATCCGGGTTTTCGGCCAGCCTCAGCTACCTAGTGAGGCACTCCGCAACTTAGTGAGACTCGGTTTCAAAATAAAGAATAAAAAGTGGGGCTGGGGGTATAGCTCGGAGGTAGAATGCCCCTGAGTTCAATCCCCAGTACCGCCAAAAAAAAAAAATAAATAAATAAATAAATAAATAAATAAATGAAGTTATATTTAAAATTAGTATTACAGCTGGGTATGGTGGTGCACATCTGAAATTTCAGTACTTGGGAGGCTGAGACAGGAAGATCCCAGGTTCAAGACAAGGCTCAGCAACTTAGCAAGATCCTGTTTCAAAATAAAAAAAATAAAAAGGGCTAGGGGTGTAGCTCTGAGTCCAAGCCCCAGAACCCCTACAAAAGTAAAAATAAGGCTGCAAGTGTACCTAAGAGATAGAATGGCCCTGGGTCCAATCCCCAGTAAAACACACACTTCTTACAGGTACTCAAATTTTTAAAATACTGGCCTACTTCAAATCTTTATTTTTATAATTTTTCTTTTTAAAAACAATTTTATTGAGATTCAATTCACATATAATCAAATTTACTTATTTAACATGACAATTCGTTTTAGTATATTCAGAGTGTGCAAACATCACAATAGAATTTTAGAATATTTTCATCACCCCCAAAGGAAACTCTTACCTACTAGGAGCCAGTCTTCATCTTCCTCTGTCCCCACCCCAGCCCTAGACAGACACTAATCTACTTTTTGTCTCTAATTTGCCTATTCTGAACATTTCATATAAGTGTAATAATACAATATACAGTCTTGTGACTGGTTTCTCTGAGTTAACATGTTTTCAAAGTTCATCCATGTTGTAACATGTGGCAGCACATCATTCCTCTGTCTGTGTGTGTGTGTGTGTGTGTGTGTGTGTGTGTGTGTGTGTGTGTGTGTGTGTTGTTGGGGACCAACCCAGAGCCTTGTGCATGCTAGACAAACACTGTACCACTCAGCTATATCCCCAGCTCCTTTTATTTTTTGAGACAGGGTCTCACTAATTTCCCCAGATTGGCTTCAAACTTGCTATCCTCCTGCCTCAACCTCCTGAGAAACTGAGATTAGAGGCAGGTGTCACCATACCTAGCCATCATTCCCTTTTCCCCCACTATGGTACTGAGGATTGAACCCAGGGGCATTCTACCTCCAAGTTAAACCCACATCCCTTTTTAATTTTTATTTTCAAACAGGGTCTCACTAGGTTGCTGAGTCTCCCTCAGTTGTTGAGGCTGGCCTCAAACCTATGATCCTCTTGTCCCACCCTCCCAAGTCCCGGGATAACAGGAGCCTGCCACCACACCCGACTCAGCACTCTTGATTTTAGACATTATACCATACTGCCTGTCTAGAAATAAAACCACCGTTAGTAATATTGTACACTTAAGTTATTATCACGAGGGTTTCATGTTTTGGCCTGAAAAATACCTGTAGAGCAAAGGCACCCTGTAATCATCCTCCCACCCTAGCACACACCTAGGTCTGTCTACCTCTGAGTAGGGACTGTGATGCCCATATTTTAGGGAGAAGGACTGATGCTCAAACGAGAGAAGGACTGGTCCCCAGGTCACCCACTAAGCTGGATCCCATGCTGCATACTTCACATAGCCGTGTCCCCCATGTGTTTCATCATAGCTGTCACAGAGTCACCCAAAAGATTCACACATCTGAGTGTGGTGGTGCATGCCTCTAATACCAGTAAAGTTGGAAGGCTGAGACATGAGAATCACAGCTTTGAGACCAGCCTCAGCAACTTAGCAAGACCCTCAGCAACTTTGACAATATTTCAAAAAGGGCTGGGGAGCCAGGCATGGTGGCACACGTCTGTAATCCCAGTATTTGGGAGGCTGAGACAAGAGGATCACAGGTTTGAGGCCAGCCTGAGCAATTTAGCAAGGCCCTCTGCAATTTAGTAAGATCCTGTTTCAAAACAAAAAATAAATATAGGGCTGGGGAAGCCAGACATGGTGGCACATGCTTGTAATCCCAGTACTTGGGAGGGTGAGAAGAGAATCACAGGATTGAGACTAGCCTCAGCAACTTAGTGAGACCTTGTTTAAAGACAAAATATAAAAAGGTCTGGGGGTGTGGTTCAATCCCCAGTACCACAAAATAAGAAGACAAGAAGAAGAGGAAGAAGTAGTAGTTATATTTGTCCTACTTTATTATTGTTGTTGATAATCTCCTACTGTGCCTAATTTGTAAATTAAAATTTATCATAGGTATGTATATATAAGGAAAAAACAGCCAGGTATGGTGGCACACGCCTGTAATCCCAGTACTTGGGAGGCTGAGGCAGAAGGATTGCAAGTTCGAGGACAGCCTCAGCAAGTAGTGAGACTATCATCAACCTAGCGAGACCCTATTTCCAAATAGAAATAAAATAGGGCTGGAGGTGTAGAATTCTCTTGGGTTCAACCCCTAGTACCACAAAAAATAAAAATAAAATAGGGCAGGGGTATAGTTCGGAGGTAGAATGCCCCTGGGTTCCAGCCCCAATACCACCACCAAAAAAAAAAAAAGTATATACAGGTTTGGTACTATCTGCAGTTTCAAGTATTTACTGAGTTGTGGCACATGTCCTCAGCACATTTGGGAGAATTCCTGTACAGCAGTCCTCAAGGTGAAAACCAGGAGGATCACAGGTTCAAGGACAGCCTCAGCAAGTAGTGAGATTCTCATGAACCTAGCAAGACCCTGTTTCCACATAAGAAATAAAATAGGGCTGGGCATATAGTTGAAGGTAGAATGCCTCTGGGTTCAATCCCCAGTACCATAAATAATAATAATTATTATTATTATTAATAAAAAGCCAGGTGTGGTGGCACACACTTGTAATTCCAGCATTTGGGAGGCTGAGACCGGAGGATGCAGGTTTGCAGCCAGCCTCAGCTACCTAGTGAGGCATTCCACAACTTAGTGAGACCCTGTTTCAAAATAAGGAATAAAAAATAGGGCTGGGGGTGTAGTTTGGAGGTAGAATGCCCCTGAGTTCAATCCCCAATGCCACAAAAAAAAAAAAAAAAAATAGCCAGGCATGGTGGTGCACATTTGTAATCCCAGTATTTGGGAGGCTGAGACAGGAGGATACCAGATTCACAGCCAGCTTCAGCTACTTAGTGAGGCCCTCTACAACTTAGTGAAACCCTGTTTCAAAATAAAGAATAAAAAATAGGACTGGGGATATAGCTCAGAGGTAGAATGCCCCTGGATTCAATCCTCAGTACCAAAAAACCAAACAAATAAATAAGGATTGCAAATTAGTGCAATCACTTTGGAAAACAGAATGGAGGATCCTTAGATGAATGGGAATGAACCTACCATATGATCCAGCAATACCTCTACTGGGTATCTACCCAAGAGAATGGAAACCAAACTACTAGACTAATGCATACATATTTTTGTTTATAGCAGTACAATTCACAATTGCCAAACTATGTAACCAGCCAAGATGTCCATCAACAGATGAATGGATTACTAAACTATGGGATGTGCACACAATGGAATTTTACTCAGCCATAAAGAAGAACAAAATCATGTCATTTGCAGGGAAATGGAAGGAACTGGAAAACATTATACTAAGTGAGATTAGTCAGTCACAAAAAGGAAAAAATCGAATGCTCTCCCTAATATGTCAAAGCTAGGGAGAAAGTAGGTTTAGGAGGGTCTCAAGATGAAGAAAGAGAAAGCTCAGATGAACAAAAAAGGTGACCTAACTGAAGGTGATGGGAGAGGAGGGGGAAACACCCTAATACACATGATGTATAATGACAAACATATCAAAGTCAATCAGTAAGATGAACCTGAGAAGGAGGGAGTGGGGAGGGAATGGGGTGGGAATTGGGGAAGGGTTAAATGAGTGCTGTGTGCTTATATGCTTCTACCAGCTTATATCTCATTAAGATGTATGATTACAATGCACCAATAAAAAATAAAAATTCTGGTTTAAAATTTAAAAATAAATAAATATAGGATTGGGGATGTAGCTCAGAGGTAGAATGCTCCTGGGTTCAATCCCCAGAAATACACACACACACACACACACACACACACACACACACACACAGCACACGGGGATGGAACCCAAGGGCATTCTACCTCTGAGCTATACCTCAGTCCTATTTTTTTTTATTCCTTATTTGGAAACGGTCTCACTAAGTTGCAGAGGGCCTCACTAAGCTGAGGCTGGCTGCGAACCTGTGATCCTCCTGTCTCAGCCTCCCAAGTACTGGGATTACAAATGTGGGCCACCATGCCCAGTTGAAGTTGGAATTATTAAAAATTAGAAACGTGAGCCGGGCGTGGTGGCACACGATTGTAATCCCAGCATTTGGGGGGCTGAGACCGGAGGATCCGGGTTCGCGGCCAGCCTCAGCTACCTAGTGAGGCACTCCGCAACTTAGTGAGACCCGGTTTCAAAATAAAGAATAAAAAATAGGGCTGGGGGTATAGCTCAGAGGTAGAACGCCCCTGAGTTCAATCCCCAGTACCGCAAAAAAAAAAAAAGAAAAGAAACGTGGAGGAGGGGTCCCATGAAGCTGGGACTTGTATCTTTGAGAAGGTGGCCACTAGCCAGCGGACACTAGTGTCTTGGAGGGGCTGGGGTCCCATAAGGCTGGTTCTGGGGGGACTGGAAAGCTCCAAACTGAATGAAACTGCTGCTAGGACAAGGGACTGCTGTCCTGGGAAGAAGCGGGGCTGGGGGCACAGGAGTTAAAGAGGAAGGACTAGCAGAGAGGGGGAAGGGAGCAAGTTCCAAGTTCCTCCTGTCTATAGTCCCAAAGTCATATCTATATCTAGTTTTTCTTCCTGGCAAGACCCAACAGGGAGTAGCTGGCGAGCAGAAATGTGGTTTGTGACACCACAAAGCACGGACGAGAAGGTGGATTTGAAGCTGGACACAAGAGCTTAATAACTGTCGAATTGCTACACCCTATGACCCAGCAGTTGCACTTCTAAATTTATCCAAGAAACAGAAACAAGCTGGGCATGGTGGCACATGCCTGTAATCCCAGTACTTGGGAGGCTGTAACAGGATACCAGTATCAAGGACAGCCTCAGTAACACAGCAAGACTCTCAGCAACCTAACAAGACCCTGTTTCAAAACAAAAAATAAGCCAGGCATGGTGGTGCACACCTGTAATCCCAGTACTTGGGAGACTGAGATTGAAGGATCGCAGGTTCGAAGCCAGTCTCAGGAATTTAGCGAGGAAATTATCTTTACTTCAAAATAAAAAATAAAAGCTGGCACACACTTGTAATCCCAGCATTTGGGAGGCTGAGACTGGAGGATCCGGGTTCACGGCCAGCCTCAGCTACTTAGTGAGGCACTCCTCAATTTAGTGAGACCCTGTTTCAAAATAAAGAATAAAAATAAATAAATAATAAAAAATAAAATAGGGCTGAGGTAGAATGTTCCTAGGTTAAGTCCCCAGCACCACAAAAAAATATTAAAAACTTTTAAAAAAAGGTTTGGGAGCCAGGCATCGTGACACATGCTTGCAATCCCAGTACTTGGGAGGCTGAGATAGGATCGCAGGTTCATGGTCAGCCTCAGAAACTTAGTGAGGCCCTCTGCAACTTAGTGAGATCCTGTTTCAAAGTAAAAGGATAAAATATGGTTGGGGTTGTAGCTTGGAGGTAGAATGCCCCTGGGTTCCATCCCCAGTAACACACACACACACACACACACACACACACACACACACACACACAATCTGGGAGAAGACATTGCAACACACATACAAAAGGAATTTTATGATCTCATATATTAAACAATAACCAAGCCAGGCGTGGTGGCCCACGCTTGTAATCCCAGCATTTGGGAGGCTGAGACTGGAGGATTCGGGTTCGCAGCCAGCCTCAGCTGCTTAGTGAGGCCCTCCGCAACTTAGTGAGACCCTGTTTCAGAATAAAGAATAAAAAATAGGGCTGGGGGTGTAGCTCGGAGGTAGAATCCCCCTGCGTTCAATCCCCAGTTTGTGAGGGGAAGCTGGGGCAATAACCACATTTAAACCAGTAAACAAAAGATGAATAGTCCATTAGAAGAACAATGAGCAGCGGGGTGAAGTCATGCATGCTTGTAATCCCAGTACTTGGGAGTCTGAGACAGGAGAATCTGGGTTCTCGGCCACCCTCAGCTACTTAGAGAGGCATTCCACAGCTTAGTGAGACCCTGTTTCCAAATAAAGAATAAAAAAATAGGACTAGGGTGGTGTAGCTTAGAGGTAGATGCCCCTGAGTTCAATCCCCAGTACCGGAAAAAAAAAAAAAAAAAAAAAAGAACAATGAGCAAAAGCCGGGCATGGTGGCATATACCTGTAAGCTCGGTACTTGGAAGGACAAGACAGAAGGATCTCAGGTTCAAGGCCAGCTGCAGCAATTTAGAAAGACCCTCAGCAAAGCCAGGCACCATGGCTTGCAATCCCAGTACTTGGGAGGCTGAGACAGGAGGATTGCAAGTTGGCAGCCAGCCTCAGCAACCTCATGAGACCCTCTGCAACTCAGTAAGCCCCTGTTTCAAAATAAAATAGGGCTGGAGGTGTAACTCAGGGGTAGAGTGCCTCTGGGTTCAATCCCCAGTCCCCCCCCAAAAAATTAAATAGGTCTGGGTGCATAACTCAGAGGTAGAGTGCTGCTAGGTTTAATCCCCAGTGCAAAAAAAAAAAAAAAAAAAAAAAAAAAAGCCAAAAAAGCTGGGCATGGTGGTGGTGGCACACACCTGTAATCCCAGTACTTGGGATGTTGAGACAGGAGGATCAGAGGTTCAAGGCCAGTCTCAGCAATTTAGTGAGACCTTGTTTCCAAATAAATAATAAAATAGGGCTAGGGGTGAAGGTCAGAAGTAGAATGCCCCTGGGTTCAATCCCCAGGACTCCCCAAAGAAAATTACAAAATAAAAAAAAGAGGCTGGGCACACTGGTGCAAGCCTGTAATCCCAGTACTTGGGAGGCTGGGCCAGGAGAATTGCAAGTTCAAGGGCAGCCTCAGCATTAGTGAGACTCAGTTTCAAAATAAGAGCTGGGGTGCAGCTTAGTGGTAGAGGGCCCCAGGGTTCCTCTCTCAGTACTGCAAAAAGGTAGGGGGCTGGAGATGTAGCTTGGAGGTAGAATGCCTCTGGGTTCAATCCCAAGTACCAAGAAAAAAAAAAAAGAACAATGCACAAAGGATATGAACAGTGAATGAATGCATGGAAGAAATAATGTAAAGGGCCCAGCAGATAACATGTTCAATCTCACCATTCTTTGGGGAAATACAAATGAAAAGAACAAGGAACCCCTATTTTTATACCAAGCTAGGTACCATACTGCAGTCCCTGGTGATCAGATGTCCCACGGGGCTGGATCCAAAGATGGGGGACGTCTTCAGGGAGGAACTTTCTCCATCGCGCAAGGCAAAGAGCGGCCCAAGTGCATGAGATGCAGTTTCCTGCAGAAAGCCTTTCCTCATTCTGGACATTCAGAGAGTCTCTTCTCTTGTGTGAACTGCCTCCTCTTCCGTGTGAACCCGCTGATGCTCGATGAGACGTACCTTCACATAGAAGGCATTTCCGCACTCGCTGCATTCATAGGGCTTCTCTCCGGTGTGAGTTCTCCGGTGCTGCCGAAGGGATTTCTTCATGCTGAAAATCTTCCCGCATTCGCCGCATTCATAAGGCTTCTCCCCGGAATGCATGCGCTGATGTTCCACGAGCCTCGCCCTCACGTAGAAGGCATTCCCGCATTCGCGACACTCATACGGTTTCTCTCCAGTGTGGATTCGCTGATGGATCCCCAGAGAGGAGTGCACTCGGAAAGATTTCCCACATTCGCCACACTGATAGGGCTTTTCGCCCGTGTGTGTTCTCTGGTGATTATTCAGAGTCTTCTTCAAGCGGAAGCGTTTCCCACACTCCCCGCACTCATAGGGCTTCTCGCCCGTGTGAATTCTTTGATGCTGGTTTAGCGATTTCTTTGCACGGAAGTTTTTCCCACATTCCTCGCATGGATAGGGTTTCTCCCCGGTGTGAGTTCTCTGGTGTTGGGTGAGGGATATCTTGAAGCGAAATGTTTTCCCACACTCGACACACGTGTAGGGTTTCTCCCCGGTGTGGGTTCTCTGATGGATCGTGAGCGTTGCCTTCTCCGAAAAAGTTTTTCCACATTCAGGACACTCATAAGGTCTCTCTCCAGTGTGTGTTCTCTGATGGAGAACGAGTTGTGACTTCCGGCCAAAGGACTTCCTGCACTCGTGACACTGGAAGGGCCTCTCTCCTGAGTGAGTTTTCTGGTGGGCAATGAGGTAGGATCTTGCACTGAAGGTTTTCCCACACTCGCCACACTCATATGGCCTCTCCCCTGTGTGTATTCTCAGATGTTCAACCAGGTTTGACTTCCTGCAGTATGCTTTCCCACACTGGTGACATTCAAAGTTTTTATCTCCAGTGTGTGTTTTTTTAGGTCTCACAAAGCCTGCTTCCTGGTGGAAGCCCTTCCCACAGCCACTGAATGCAGAATTTTGATTCAAAGTTTGAATCTTCTGATGTGGAAGAAGATTGGTATCCAGCCTGAGGGCGTTACCGGAAACAGAACTGTTGCCACACAGTAGTGAGAGAGATCCTTTAAAGACAACAGAGCGTGTCGTTTTCGCATGAAAAACCCTCAAATGGCTTTCCATGTTGTAGTATAAAATTAAAACTCCTTAGCAGCCTTTAAAATTACATAATTCAAAGCTGGGCGTGGTGGCGCACGCTTGTAATTCCAGCATTTGGGAGGCTGAGACTGGAGGATCCGGGTTCGCGGCCAGCCTCAGCTGCCTAGTGAGGCACTCCAAAACTTAGTGAGACCCTGTTTCAAAATAAAGAATTAAAAAATAGGGCTGGGGGTATAGCTCTGAGGTCAAATGCCCCTGAGTTCAATTCCCAGTACCGCAAAAAATAAAAAATAAAAAGATATAATTCAGGTGGACATGGTGGGACATGCCTGTAATCACAGTATTTGGGAGGCTGAAACAGAAGGATTGCAGGTTCAAGGCTAGCCTCAGCAACTTAGCGAGACCCTCAGCAACTGAAACAGGGAAACTCTGTTTCAAAATAACATAGGGCCGGGCGTGGTGGCGCACACTTGTAATCTCAGTACTTGGGAGGCTGAGACAGGAGGATCCGGGTTCGCGCCAGCCTCAGCTGCACACACAGCACTTGGTGTGTTTCCTTCCACATCCCACCTCAGCTACTTAGTGAGGCTCTCTGCAACTTAGTGAGACTCTGTTTCAAAATAAAGAATAAAAATAGGACTGGGAGTGTAGCTTGGAGGTAGAATGCCCCTGGGTTCAATCCCTAGTACCAAAAAATAAAATAGGGCTGAAGGGTAGCTCAGGAAAAAATTCTCCTGAATTCAGTCTCTAGTTCCACCAAAAAAAAAAAAAGATATAATTCAGGCCCCTGCTAACTCATTGATATCACCTCTTTTTTAATACACTTTTATTGGTGCATTGTAATTATACATCATAGTGAGCTTTAAAGTGACACAAACATACATGCACACACAGCGCTTGGCGTGTTTCCTTCCACATCCCACCTCATTCCCCCTTCTCACTCCCCCTATGTGTTCGTGACATTGGTAGTGATACCTTCATATATGGACATAGCATTATTTGAACTGTTTCTTTCATCAAGCCTCCACTTTCCCTTCCTCAATCCCCTTCCGTTGTTCTACTGGTCTCTTTCCTCATTTATCTAAAATCCCTTTTGTTTCTGAGGCTAGCCAATCTAAGCACAATATTTTCTAGGTCCATCCATTTCCCTGCAAATGATATGATTTTGTTCTTCTTTATGGCTGAGTAAAATTCCATCGTGTGTGTATGCCACATTTTCTTTATTAATTCATCTGTTGATGGGTGCCTAGGCTGTTTCCATAATTTGGCTACCTGAATTGTGCTGCTATGACCATACCACCTCTTAACATTCTCACCCTCTCTCACCCTGGCCTCTTCAGGAGTCTCAGGATATGTCACTTAAACTATGTTTGGTACTTCTCTGCCCACAATACTCACCATCTAAGTGGCCCTGTCTTTCTCACTTTGCTATTTTTTTTTGTGGTACTGGGGATTGAACTCAGGGGCATTCTACCTCCGAGCTATACCCCCAGCCCTATTTTTTATTCTTTTTTTTGAAACAGGGTCTCACTAAGTTGCGGAGGGCCTCACTAGGTAGCTGAGGCTGGCCACGAACAGTCTCAGCCTCCCAAATGCTGGGATTACAAGCGTGCGCCACCACACCCAGCTTTGCTGATATTTGTATGCTCATTTGAACCACACCAAAAAGTTTTCACTTACCACATTCTGTAAAAGTACACGTCAGTGGCTATGTTTCTTACCTTGCGTTGATTTTCTTCTATCAAACTTACTAGTATTTGTTTGTTCTGATTGCCTTCCCTCACTAGATTGCAGGCTCCAAGAGAACAGAGATATTATTTTGTGTGTGCACCACTGGAAATTGAACCCAGGGGCATTATACCTCTGAGCTATATCCTCAGCCATTCATTTATTTATTTGTTTGTTTATTTGGGTGCTGAGGATTGAATCCAGGGGTGTTCTGTCTCTGAGTCACATCCTCAGCCCTATTTTATTCTTTCATTTTGAAACAGGGTCTGACTAAGTTGCCAAAGGCCTTGCTAAGCTTCTGAGGCTGTCCTCGAACCTGCAATCCTCCTGTCTCAGTCTCCTGAGTACTGGGATTACCAGCATGCGCCACTATGCCTGTCCTCAGTCCTATTTTATTTTATTTTTTTGTGGTACTAGGGATTGAACCCAGGGGCATTCTACCTCCAAGCTACACCCCCTAGTCCTATTTTTTATTTTGAAACAGGGTCTCACTAAATTGCAGAGTGCCTCACTAAGTAGCTGAGGCTGGCCGAGAACCCGGATCCTCCGGTCTCAGCCTCCCAAGTGCTGGGATTACAAGCGTGCGCTACCACGCTCAGCTCTATTCTTTATTTTGAAACAGGGTCTCACTAAGTTGTGGAGGGCCTCACTAAATAGCTAAGGCTGGCCATGAACCTGCGATTCTCCTGTCTCAGCCTCCCAAGTACTGGGATTACAAAGCGTGTAACACGCCCAGCCTAGTTTGAAACAGGGTCTTGCTAAGTTGCTGAGCGTCTTGTTTTTTTTTGGCTGTACTGGGGATTGAACTCAGGGACGTTCTACCTCCAAGCTATACCCCCAGCCCTATTTTTTTTTTTTATTCTTTATTTTGAAACTGAGTCTCACTAAGTTGCAGAGTGCCTCACTAGGTAGCTGAGGCTGGCCGCGAACCCAGATCCTCCAGTCTCAGTCTCCCAAATGCTGGGATTACAAGCGTGTGCCACCACGCCCAGCTGCTGAGCATCTTGTGAAATTGCTGAGGCTGGCCTCAAACCTGCAATCCTCCTATCTCAGCCTCCTAAGTACTGGGATTACAGGGATGTACCTCTGAGCCCAGCTGAGAGAGACATTCTTTATTCACTGCTGGATGTCCACACCTAGAATGTGAGCCGAATATAGTTGATACTAGTAAGGTTTGGTAGATGAGTAAACAAATGTATAGATGAATGCCTGTGAACTGTCACTAAATAAAAAGGGGATAGAAGTCAGGCATGGTGGCACAAGCCTGTAATCCCAGTACTTGGGAGGCTGAGACTGGAGGATCACAGGTTTGAAGTCAGCCTCAGCAACTTAGTGAGACTCTCAACAATTTAGGAGATCCTGTTTCCAAATTAAAAAAAAAAATAGGGCTGGGGGTATAGCCCAGAGGTATAAGGCTCCTGGGTTCCATCCCCAGTACCTCAAAAAGGAGGGGGGCGGTAAAATCTTACACTCTGAATGTCCTCTTTCTGATTCCAAAAGCCTAGCCAAGTGAAGGGAACAATGAGAGCGAGCCCGGGCTGGAAGGTGCAGATACCTATTATCTTGGAGGTCACTGGTTTTGTCTCCTGCACACCAGGAACCAGGACGAGCTAGTGCTATCTGTAGAAGCTGCTTTTTTGCACGTAGGCCAGGACAGTTGCTCCTTGGATGCAGGTCATACAAGCAAACTAAGCGAGCTGGTGCTGACCACTGCTTCTGCAGCCTAAAAAATGAAACCCCTCTCCGAGTGGGGACAGGCACTGAACTGAGGGCGCTATGGAAAGGATACGAGTCACTCACCTAGCCAACCACCACTGGACAAAATACCCTGAGGGAGAGCACTGCGAGGGACGAGGTGTTATCTGCCAGCCTATCATCACAGAGCAGCCACTGACCTCTTGTAAGCTTCCCCAATAACTCATATGTCTCCCATGCTATCTCCGGGCACTTTCTTTGGCATGTCTGCCACCCACTCCACCGCCCCGGCACAACCATGCCATGAATGAGATAGCCTAACATCCAAAGGCACCAAAGGCACTGGAGAGAAGAAAGAACAAATGTCTAAGATGAGGCAGAGATCATAAGAGTAGTGGAGTACTTTACAAAAACCAAGATAAGCTGGGCGTGGGGGAGGACCCCTGGAATCCCAGTACTTGGGAGGCTGAGACAGGAGAACTGCAGGTTTGAAGCCAGCCTCAGCAACTTAATAAGACTCTCAGTGACTTAGTAAGACCTTGCTTCACAATAAAAATTAAAAAGGGCTTGGGTATAGCTTGGAGGTAGAATGCCCCTGGGCTCAATCCCTGGTACCACAAAAATATCATCATCATCATCATCATCATCATCATCATCATCATCATCCAGGTGTGGTGGGTGGTGGTACATGCCTATAATCCTGGCTATTTTATGATATTTCAGTTTCAGATTCGATGGTCACAGCTGGCTGAGTGGTTTAGGACACTGAGAAGAATGTGTGTGTTCTCCCCTCCCCAGTGAAAGGTTTAAATGGGCCCCTTTTAGCCAGGTATGGTGGCACAAGCCTGCAATCTCGGTACTTGGGAGACTGAGGCAGGAGGATTGCAGGTTCAAGGCCAACCTCAATAACTTAGCGAGACTCTCAGCAACCTAGCAAGACTCTGTTTCAAAACAAAAAAAATAAAAAGGACTGGGGGTATAGCTTGGAGATAGAATGCCCCTGGGTTCCATCCTTAGTAACAAAAATAAATAAATCAAGATAAAATAGTAGTGAAGTCTGAACCTGATATTGGGGTGTGGATTTAAAGTCTCTAAAGTACGTAGACCTTTGTCCTGATTTGCAAAGAGCGTGAGCACAAGGAAAATACTGCACAAGGATATGCTTTGTCCTCCACTCCTGGGCTCTCACTGACCCTGTGTTCTCTATGCGGTTCCTGCTCACTCACCAGGGTAAGCGGGCCCGGAGGAGGCCTCCTCTAGTATCCACAGCTCTTCTCCTCGCTCCAACTTGAAGATCATCTCTGGTTTGGCCACGCAGAGCCCTGTTAATGGAAAATGGCACAGGACATGGGCCCAGGTGTCTGAGCTCCAAGGCCTGTGACGGAGGAGCTCATGAAGGTGCATCTTCACGAGCTGCACATGGAAGGGGCTTATTTATTTATTTATTTATTTATTTATTTATTTTATTTGCAGCACTGGGGATTGAACTCAGGGGCATTCTACCTCCAAGCCATACCCCCAGCCCTATTTTCCATTCTTTTTTTTTTTTTTTTTTTTTTTGCGGTACTGGGGATTGAACTCTGGGGCATTCTACCTCCGAGCTACACCCCCAGCCTTATTTTTTATTCTTTATTTTGAAACAGGGTCTCACTAAGTTGCAGAGTGCCTCACTAGGTAGCTGAGGCTGACCTCGAACCTGGATCCTCCGGTCTCAGCCTCCCAAATGCTGGGATTACAAGCGTGCGCCACCACGCCCGGCTCCATTCTTTATTTTGAAACAGGGTCTCACTAAATTGCGGAGTGCCTCACTAGGTAGCTGAGGCTGGCCTCAAACCCGGATCCTCCAGTCTCAGCCTCCCAAATACTGGGATTACAAGCGTGCGCCACCATGCCTGGCTATTTATTTATTTATGTATTTATTTTAGTGGTACTGGGGTGGAACCCAGGATCCTTCTCTACCTCCAGCCCTATTTTTTTTATTTTTTATTTGGAAACAGGGTCTCACTAAGTTGCTGAGAGCCTTACTGACTTGCTAAGGCTGTCCTCAAACCTACAATTCTCCTGCCTCAGTCTCCCAAGTACTGAGATTGCAGGCTTGAGCCACCATGCCTGGCTAGAAGGGTCCATTTAAACCTTTTACTGGGGAGGGGAGAACACACACATTCTTCTCAGTGTCCTAAACCACTCAGCCAGCTGCGACTATCAAATCTGAAACTGAAATATCATAAAATAGCCAGGCATGCTGGCGCACACCTGTAATCTCAGTACTTGAGAGGCTGAGACAGGAGGATCACAGGCTTGAGGACAGCCTCAGCAAGTAATGAGACTCTTATCAATCTAGTGAGAGCCTGTTTCCAAATAAAAATAAAATATAAAGCTGGGGCCGGCCAGCCTTAGCTACTTAGTGAGGCCCTCTGCAACTTAGTGAGACCCTGTTTCCAAATAAAGAATAAAATATAGGACTGGGGGTGTAGCTCAGAGGTAGAATGCCCCTGGGTTTAATCCCCAGTACCGCAAAAAAGAAAAAAAAAAAGCTGGGGGGTATAGCTCAGAGATAGACTACCTCTGCATTCTCCAGCACCACAAAACATATATATGCTCACAAAACACTGGGAGCAGTGGCGCACACCTGTAATCCCAATACTTGAGAGGCTGAGAGAGGAAGATGGTAGGTTCAATGCCAGCCTCAGCAACTTAGCAAGACCCTGTTTCAAAATAAAAAATGAAATAGGGCTGGGGGTGTAATTGGGAGGTAGAATCCCCTGGGTTCACTCCCCAGTACCAAAAAAAAAAAAAATCTATCACTAAACCTAGAGGCTGCATGGATTACAGCCACAGTGCGCTCCCAGGAGCCACACAGACAATCAGCCTCACCCACGGACACCAGGTTGCTGTAGGTCTCCAGCATCACATCCTTGTGCATGGTTCTCTGAGCAGGGTCCAGTCTGTGCCACTCCTGGCGGGTGAAATCCACAGCCACATCCTCAAAGGACACGGGTCCCTGTAACAGCAATCTACAGTGAGTGGAATGGGACACATAAAAGAAAAAAAAAGTGCAGGTGGCACACCTCTAATCCCAGTACTTAAAAGCTGAAACAGGAGGATCCCAGGTTCAAGGTTAGCCTGGGCAACTTAGTGAGGTCCTATCTCAAAACAAAAAAAAATAAAAGGGGCTGGGGATAGAGTCGGGCATGGAGGTGCATGCTTGTAATCCCAGTACTTGGGAGGCTGAGACAGGAGGATCACAAGTTTGAGGACTGCCTCAGCAACTTAGTGAAGCCCTTCACAACTTAGTGAGACCCTGTTTCCAAATAAAAAATAAAACGGGGTGGCGTAGAATGCCCCTGGGTTCAATCCCCAGTACCACAAAAAAGGAGTCTGGGGTGTAGTTCAGAGGGAGAGCACCCCTAGGTTCAATCTCTTACCACAAAAAACGATGTGTGGAGTCAGGCATGGTGGTGCACACCTGTAATCCAATTGAGAGCTAACTAGAAAGAGCCACACTGGATCACTGATTCTGTGTCTCACTTGCTATTATACCTTTCTAGGGAAAAGCCCCGTGTTAATGTATTAATTCAGAAAGAGAAGATTAACAGACTACTGAGTTAAAACTATGTCCCTAGAAGCTGGGCATCGTACTGCACAGCTGTAATCCCAGTACTTGGGAAGCTGAGACAGGAGGATTGCAGGTTTGAGGCTAGCCTCAGAAATTCAGCAAGATTGTTTCAAAATAAAAAGGGCTGGAGATGTAGCTCAGTGGCAGAGCAGCCCTGGGTTTAATTCTCAGTAACACACACACACACACACACACACACACACACACACACACACACACACACACACACCTTGACCTAGGCAAGTTTCTGGGGACATGAAAATGAAGCCACAGGACCTTTACTCTAGGAGCTCGCCCATGCAAGAGAGATGACACACACAGGGACAGGGACACTGGGCTCTCACAAGGGATAGAACTGAATTTCACTTGATGGTACAGGACTGCACTTCGCTGGACAAGCACAGGGGGGTTTCTGGAGGAGGCATACTGGAAACTGAAGCCAGGCACCCTCTGCCTCCAAACTATACCCCAGCCCTTTTGTACTCTGAAACAGGATCTCTCTAAGTTGTTGAGGCTGTCCTCAAACCTGTGATCCTCCTGTCTCAGCTTCTCAAGTACTGGGATTACAAGTGTGTACCACCATACTGGGGTACAAGCAGAATTTTGAATACTTAAAGAAAAATATCATTTCCATCTAAGTGCGCTTGGGGACCTGTTGTCTAACCTCCCACTATGTCTCCTTTTCCCTAGTCTCCTCACCCTCTAGCAATCACTATTACACATCCCAATCAACATTTTTAATAACATCCATACGTGAGCCAAGTGCATTCGTACACATCTGTAATTCTGGCTACTCAGGAGGCTGAGGCAGGAGGATCACAAGTTCGAGACCAGCCTCGGCAACTTAAAAAGACTCTGTCTCAAAATAATTTTCTTTTTTTGTGGTACTGAGGATTGAACCTAGGGGCATTATACCTCCAAGCTACACCTCCACTCAATTTTTGTTTGTTTGTTTTTGTTTTGAAACAAGGTCTCATTTGGTTGCTGAGAGTCTTGCTAAATTGTTGAGGCTGGCCTCAAACCTGTGATCTTCTTGTCTCAGCCTCCCATGTACTGAGATTACAAGCGTGCACCATCACAACTGGCTTCAAAATAAAATTTTAAAAGGGTTGGGAAGCCAAGCATGGTGGCACACATCTATAATCTCAATACCTGGGAGGCTGACACAGGAGGATCGCAGGTTCGAGGCCAGCCTAAAAAATTTAGCAAGACCCTCAGCCACTTAGCAAGACCATGTTTCAAGATAAAAAATAAGCCGGGCATGGTGGTGCACGCTTGTAATCCCAGTACTTGGGAGGCTGAGACAGGAGGATCCAGGTTAGCAGCCAGCCTCAGCTACTTACTGAGGCACTCTGCAACTTAGTGAGATCTTGTTTCAAAATAAAGAATAAAAAAAGATAGGACTGGGGGTATAGCTCAGAGGTAGAATGCCCCTGAGTTCAATCCCCAATACTGCAATAAATAAATAAAGCCAGGTGTGGTGGCACACACTTGTAATCTCAGTACTTGGGAGGCTGAGGCAAGAGGATCGCAGGTTCACAGCTAGCTTCAGCAATTTACTGAGGCCCTTCGCAACTTAACGAGCCCCTGTTTCCAAACGAAAAATAAAATATGGCTGGGGGTTGAGCTCGGAGGTAGAATGCCCCTGGGTTCACTCCCCAGCATGGAAGGGAGGAAGGGAGGGAGGGAGGGAGGGAGGGAGGGAGGGAGGAAGGAAGGAAGGAAGGAAGGAAGGAAGGAAGGAGTGGGTGATGTTTTCTCTCATATATGGAAGTTAGAGGGGGGAAAGGGACAACAGGAAAGTAGAAGGAAACCACTGGGGTAGAAAAAGATAAGCAGGAGGGAGGAGGGGAGGGCAAGAGGAGATATTTGTGTTGGTATTAAAAATTGCTCCAGTGAGCCGAGCGTGGTGGCGCACTCTTGTAATCCCAGCATTTGAGAGGCTGAGAACGGAGGATCCGGGTTCGTGACCAGCCTCAGCTACCTAGTGAGGCCCTCCGCAACTTAGTGAGACTCGGTTTCAAAATAAAGAATAAAAAAAATAGGGCTGGGGGTATAGCTTGGAGGTAGAATGCCCCTGAGTTCAATCCTCAGTACCAAAAAAAAAAAAAAA
>PVLC010019495.1:0-30580 GCA_004027655.1 Graphiurus murinus
CATCTGGAAGGTTAAGAGAGATGGAGGTTTTTATCAACTATATAGGAAGCCTAAATTTGCTTCCACTTCATAGTTTATTTAACCAACTAAATTAGAATAATGGGAATTTGGATATGATATCTTAGGATAAAAAGAAGTGAGAAGGAAATGAAGTATGGATCTTGTAATGTGGCGTGTGTGTTTGTGTGTGTGTGTGTGTATGTGTGTGTGTATACAGATCATGGTCCCTGAGGAAGGAAGTTGGGGAGGGGGAGTTCAAATAGTCCAAACAGAGTCAAAAAGATGAATAAAAGCTGAACCTTCCTGCTTACAAATCTGTTTGAGCATATCTTTTCCACTCTTTTCCCTCTTTTTTTTTTTTTTTTTTTTTTTTATATTGGTGCATTGTACTGGTAGAGGCATACATGCACACAGCACTCATTTAATCCTTCCCAATTCTGACCCTATTCCTTCCCCCTCCCTCCTTCTCATGTTCAGCTTAGTGATTGACTTTGATATGTTCGTGATTCACATCATGTGCATTCATGTATTTCCTATCCCCACTCCCATCACCTTCAGTTAGATCACCTGCTTTGCTCATCTGAAGCTTCTCCTTCTTCGTCTAGAGTCCCTCCTATGACCCACTTTCTCCCTAGCTTCCACATCAATTTTTTTTACTTTTTGTGACTGACTAATCTCACTTGACATAGTGTTTTCCAGTTCCATCCATTTCCCTGCAAATCACATAATTTTGTTCTTTATGGCTGAGTAAAATTCCATTGTGTACATATCCCATAGTTTTGTAATCCATTCATCTGTTGATGGACATCTTGGTTGGTTCCATAGTTTGGCAATTGTGAATTGTGCTGATATAAACATAGATACTCATGCATTAGTCTGGGAGTTTGGTTTCCATTCTTTTGAGTAGATACCCAGAAGTGGTATTGCTGAGTCATCTGGCAGGTTCATTTCCATTCATCTGAAGATCTTCCATACTGTTTTCCAAAGTGGTTTCACTAATTTTCAATTCCATCAACAATGAATTAGGGTTCCCACTTCTCCACACCCTCACCAGCATTTGTTGTTGTTTGTGTTTTTAATGATTGCCATTCTAATTGGGGTTAGGTGAAATGTCAGGGTCATTTTGATTTGCATCTCTCTGATTACTAGTGATGTTGAATATTTTTTCCTACAATTATTGACCATTTCCACTCCCTTTTTTCTTAGGAGACCAGATCACATTTGTTAACATTTTCACTGGGAAATCAGGAAGGTCTATGAAGGAGAATTTCCTGACAACAGTCTCTCAGAAAAGTCGAGTTGAATGAGACCTTATGGTCAGAGTCTCTACTCATTGTCCAGAACACTCTCATTTCTACTTGTCCCACACTGATTTTCTAAAGAGACTTTTTGTATGATGATAAACTAGGCTAAAGGTACATTATATATTTAACCCACCTTCACACCATCCCAAAATGAGTGTGAATCAACTATGGACTCATCTACTGCACAAACAGTTGATTTCATTATAGAGGCAATCTGCCATTAGTGTGGATCGAGGAGACAAAACCAACTTCCTACTAACTAAATAACAGACAGCTAAAGGTTCACTTACCTAGGATACTTCTTAATTTAAACATCTTAGTATTTATTTCACTTTGGACTTAAGAAAATGTTACAGTTATCATTACAGAATTTTATCCTATTGAGGCCAATCTGTCATTTGTCTCACAATATTCCTCTCGATCACTACCCTGAAATCCTGCAGGTGTATGACACTTGACAGTTTTGTATCATGCAAACTTGAAACACATGCTTTCTATATCCGCATAGTGTTCCGCCAAGGAAGATAATACTGAGCAAAAAAGGAGAAGAGACATAACATTCTATTGATTAAGAGCATGCTGAACCCTCCTTGGAGCTGGGCTGATGTTTCCATGAATGGATGAGCAGTTTTTCCTCACTTTTACTTGAATTCTGTCCAATTTGGCTGGATTAACTCCCTCTTTACTTTTGCCCATTCTGCAATCTCTCCAGCAACTGACTTTGTAATGAATCCATAGGAGAGCCCAGAGAAGCATGTGGGTATTTTAGCTCAAATGCATGGAGGTAGCTGGGCGTGGTGGCACACACTTGTAATCCCAGCATTCGGGAGGCTGAGACCAGAGGATCCGGGTTCGCAGCCAGCCTCAGCTACCTAGTGAGACACTCCGCAACTTAGTGAGACTCGGTTTCAAAATAAAGAATAAAAAATAGGGCTGGGGGTATAGCTCGGAGGTAGAATGCCCCTGAGTTCAACTCCCAGTACTGAAAAAAAAAAAAACAAAAAAAACAAAAGATGCATGGAGGTATTACAGCTACTCCTATGCTCAGATTTTGAGGAAAGATTTGGCAGAAAGACTATTTAAGGATTTGCACAGTTGAGATCAGCTGTGGTTGTCGGGATCATTGTTAGCTTCACATCAAAAATAGCTTACTACAAGAAGCAGTTGTAAACACTGGGTATTCCTCCTCTGCTGCCATTAGATTCAATGACACAACCTCTTCCTTGGAAATAGTATCTAATATTTCTCAATTTCCTGAACTGCATTGTTAACTTAAAAGTCATGTTCTCATGCCAGAGCTTGTCCAGGTCTTCATGACACTAAAGCAATAATATGAATAATATCATCGTATGACTGTTTGAGCTTTAAATGTTAAAGAGGTATATTTACAAGACATTACTACTATTTTTAAACTTCAGTTAAAATGATATAATGCAAGCAAATATTTGAAGCAGAGATAAATACCTGCAAAATAAGAAAAATAATGTTTGCCATTCTGGATGAAATCCAATCTCACACTCTGGTTCTGAACTAAGAAATATTTTTCAGGAGACAATCATTGCCCTGGACCCAGCAAAGCAGGGCTGCTACCGTCCTTTGCTTAATAGCTATAACATAATTGAAAATCAACATTCAGCTATTTAGAAAATGCTCTTTCTTCATAAAGTGTCAGAGTTCGCTCATTTCGAAGATTAGAGGAGAAGCCTTCCTCTAAATCAAATATAGCTCTCTTGCAAGGCAATGTTAACCCATGTCTTGTGGCAATCTATATGGAAATTGAGAATTGCATATGAAAAGGTGAGGATACTGAATCATGTCTCTTTCCTTTCCAGCGATACCCTATAATATGAAAGCTGCTCCTTCTTCTAATTGTGTTACTCCTAATACCGGTACCAGTATGAATCTATTGGTACTGCCCCCTTCTATTATGGGTGACGATAATAATCATGACCCTTACACTGAGCATTGGCTATATACCTGGTACACATTGAAGCACTATACAGAAAAGGCCCGTTTAGTCTTCGCAAAAACTGCAGAAGCTCAATACTAGCACAGTATCCATATTCTAATTGTGCAAGTGGAGGTGAAGAAAGGTTGAGTAAGTTGTCCAAGTTCCAGTAGCAAGATTTGCCCAGTTCAGGATTCAGAGCAAAGAACCATGTCTCCAAAATGACCTGCCCCATCTGGATGCATCCTTACTGCAAATGCATATGATTATTATATGCTGCAATTCTCCAAACTGTGTTCTAATAAACTGTTAGGCATTCTTGAAATAAGATATTCATGGAGATCTGTTATAGTGTGTTTTGAATGTTTTTTTTCATGGAAAACATTTTTTTTTAGTTTAGTCAATTTTTCTCTTAAAGTAGCTGAAGTAACATTAAATTTTATCTTTCTACATATTCAAGGTTTGGCTTCTAGAAATGTAGAATAATGAACTAAACTAGCAATACATTGTTTATAATATCCTGAAGTTCTGAATACATTTTAAGAAGTGTATCATCTTAATTTATCAGAAATACATACATACACAAGCACACACTTACTTCTCTATAAATAGTCTTAGAAATAATAAGCATCAATTATTTTTTAGGCTTTCACTTTCATAAAGAAGATAAGCCTTAAAAATCATTATAATAAAATATACATACAGTATAATTATTTCAATGTATATACCTACCTAGAAACAGTTTTGTTATTTATCTAACAATACTAGGAATTACTTTGAGAGCAAGTAGTGCATCCTTCTTATAGCTCCATGACATGGATTAATGCTGGTAACATAGTAACAACCTAGAAATATTTAAATTATAAATGTTTTCTGATTATTCCAGATTTCTGATTGAGAATTCAATGAGTCATCATACAGATCATTTCTTTAGCTTTTCATGCACCTTAAATATCTTGGTGTCTCCTAAGGATTTCAGAAAATAAACTGCAGCGCCCATGCAAAGGTGAATGTTCACTTTGTGAACTGGGAAATAAGAAAGCATTCTGAAGTTCCCTTAAAATTGCACAGTATTAGGAATTTTTTTTCTACTAGGGGTTGAACTCAGGGGCATTCTACCTCTGAGCTACAACCTAAGTACTATTTTATATTTTGTTTTGCAACAGGGTCTTGCTAAGTTGCTGAATGCCTCACTAAGTAGCTGAGCCTGTCCTCAAACCTGAGAACCCCCTGTCTCAGACTCTCAAGTACTGGGATTACAGGCAAGCACCATCACGCCATGCCCGGTTCAGTAGTAGGATTTTTATGAGTAAAAATTGTCAGCGATACGCTCCCCACAAATAGCTAAAAGTATATTCGATTGCAAATTATTCACTTTATTCCATACACAACTTTATTATAACTAGCAAGTCATTATATTTCTAATAATGAATAGTTATTAATTTAACTTGAAAGTAAATCTCAAGTTTCTTTCTTTGCTTCCTTTCTTTGTCTTACACAAGGCCTAGGGAGATGCAATCACTTCTTAATACTGTTCACTGAAAATGAAATGGGGAATATTTTTGTTGCACACAGGGTTAGAGATAATCTCATATCTAACACACACTATTTGGAGACTTTGATCTAGCAACTCTAGTGCTAGGACTTTGGGACTATTGGCTTTGGGTACCACAGGATATCTGTCCACTTGCTTTCCTGGGACTTCAGAGATCAACACTTCAAAGTAGAGTATCTGAAAATCAAGTTCAAGCAGCTGAAGAATAGAGCAAATTCATCTCCTCCATGAAGAACTGAGCCCCATCCATCTGGCTGGGTCATTCCTGTTTTGACTGGAAGACAGGCTTTTGCTAAGAGATCCAAGCATATATATATATATGCAAATATATATATTTGCATTGTATCAAGTGCAGTAAGCCACACCACACCCATAGGCGAAAACCACACAAGAGAGACAACAAGTTTAATATAAAAGGAAATCTCAAACCTTATATATATTAAACAATAAAAAATCTCTATAGTCAAAGCTACATTTCTGGATATGTCAAATAATGGGTTAAAGGAATTTATCATGAAATAACACACTATTTCTAAAACTATATAGGCTTTTTGAGAAAAAATGGTATCATAGACCAAAGAAAACACAACTATTTCGGTGAAATGTCAGGGAATCCAGATGTTCTAAATTGTGCTACAACAGATGCAGACTTAGAAAACAAGACAAAACAAACAAACAAACAAAAAAAAAAAAAACAGAGAGAGGATCTGTCTGCTTTACTCTGTGAAGGTGTCAAATTTTGTCTCTCTTTTAAGTATTTTGGAGGAAGACGAAAGGAAAAGAAATTCATCATGCATGTCCTCTTCAAGTCAGGAAAAATTATAAAGTTTGAGTATTTGAGAGGGAGGACATATGGCACCCAGGTTGCTATCTCTACATTTATTTCCTGCCTTTCACTCCAGCAGCTGTTGCCAGCTGTCTCAAATCCACAGCTAATTGCAAGCTTAATGGCTTCCATAATATGATGCTGATAGCCCTGGATTACAGCCTGCGTCCAAGCCACTAGCTACCTGATTAGTTCCATAAATTTTATTGGCAGCTAAAATTGATTTAGTGATATTTGTTAGGTTTTGTGTTACCCAAATAATAACATGTATTATTCTCACTAATGCTATGCAATAGACCCTGTGATTATTTACAATTTAACACTGAGGAAAAAAAACAAAAACAAAACAGTGACGTAGTAAGGTCAAATACTTTGTAAAAGGTTACGTAGCTCTTCAGCAATGGAACAGAGACTTTAATACAGGTTTCTAATTATAAGCATTGAGCTCTTTACTATAATTCTAATACTGTCTTAGGTTTCTAGTGGGTCAAATGGATCCCTGTCAATATATAAACAGCAAGGTAAGATGCAAAGTCACCACACCTGCCTTGGAACCAAGGGTGCAGTGGAAAGAGTGAAAGAAAGGCATTCAATGTGCTTGATACCTGCCCAGCAGACCCCATGGACACACTGCCCAACACTCATCCCTAAGAAATCTCAAGGAAAAGAACTGCACTTACCAGCATCCAGGGAGAAATGAAGGACATTCATCTTTCCCATGGCCAGCTGTGTGCATGATAGAGACTGGCCAGAAGATAAATTTAAAAGAAGTCCTGACCAAAAGCTCCTCCTGACCAGAGGGGACCAGCTCCAGCCCACAGTTATACCAAAGAAGTGGAAAACACCCCGCCCTGCAGTGATCTTCCATTTTCCATTCCAAACTCGTTCTTCTAGAGAGAGAGAGTCTTAGATACATGGGTAAGAAGCTGGAAGGGAGGAAGATGGTGGAAGGAGTGGAGGGGATTACAAGATGGGGAAGAGGAAAGAGGCTGAACATTCCTTCTGCACCAGTGTGGGCTTCCCACACTGAAGCTAGTACAGGAGAGGGAGAACTCTAGCTGAAATTTGGTGTTTGGGTTATTAAAATAGGAACAATAATTTTAGTTAGCAAATGGAGATTAATCCTGGAACCAAAAATGATTAGAAGACTTTGTATTCTCTGAGAATGACATAAAAAAATGTATGTGATTTATGTGACAGGTGCACCAGGGAAAGGTCATAGACAGCTGACTTAGAAGACTTAAGAAGACCATGAACACTGGGACGAAAGTTAATAAACAAAGATTAAAGTTAGGGTTTGTATTTTGTTTTGTTTTCTTTCTACTTATGCTTTATCAGGTTTTGGTCTTGATTAAAGTTAATCTGTGTAAAGCAATTATAAGAGTGCCTAACAAGTAGTGAGACCCAAATGAAATATCATTTTAGTGTAATGGTTCCATCTTTAATTCCTCAAAGGAAAAAAGAATTATGAGGGTTTTTCTTCTTTTTTTCTCATTCTCTCTCTCTCTCTCTCTCTCTCTCTCTCTCTCTCTCTCTCTCTCTCTATATATATATATATATATATATATATATATATATATATATATGCTCAGACTGAACCCAGGGGCATTATACCTCTGAGCTATACCCCCAGCTCTTTTAACTTTTTGTTTTGAAACAGGATCTTGCGAGGTTGCTGAGAGTCTTGCATGATGCTGCAGCTGGTCTCGACCCTGAGGTCCTCCTGTCACAGCCTCTCAAGTTAAGTACTGGGATTACAGGTGTTCACTACTTTGCCTGGACGATTATAAGGTTTTTATAAAGTCATAATAAAAATTTTTTTAGGATGAAGGATATTGTCGTGCCTGAGGATATTCTAGTAAAGCCTGAAAATTTGTTTGTAGGGAATATTGTGCAGATGGGTTGAGACAGAGGATTGTGGTTAAAACTATCATTCATGGCTCATTATGTTGCTTCAGGATCAAGTTACTCAATTCCCCTTAGGAAGGTCTCTAAGGCTGTGCATTAAGAATGACCTCTTTACTAATCAGGACTGTTAAGCAGAAGTATGTAGTAGCTTACCTCTCCTAAAAAACTCAGGGAACACTTGGTTATTGAATTAGTGGGGAGAATAGATTAATCCAGAAAGGACAAATACACATTTAGAAAGACTTGTTTGATCCTAAACATTTCTTAAATAGAAATCTATAGAACTGTCTTAATAAGCGAACAGCAAAGGAGCATCATGAATTGATGATATAACTGGTCTCTCCTAAAGAAAGGGAAGGCCAGAGTAATATATGAAGAGTAAAGGACAGAGGGGAAGGGGCAAGACAGACACACTGAAGGCAAATACTCCAAACAGAGGAAACAGCATGTACCAAGGGCACAGAGAAATTTGGAAAACTCAACACACACTCGAAGCCTTTTTATGCCTGTCTGCAGGACTCTTGGCTAGTCAAGTAATTGCAAAAAGTACATGAAACATACATTAAAGATTTCAGTTTTTCTTAAATCATATAAACAACAAAATCAATTCTAAAATTCTCTGCCTTTGTAGTAGTGGGACTCATACTAGTTTTGTCCAAGGTGGTTTGATAGAAAACCTGGAAGATATGAGCCTAGAGCATTATGGTCTTTCACATCACAGCTGGATGCTTCTGGGGGAGCCCAACTTCACAATTTTTGATTTATAAGAGAAACAACCGTAATATTTGGAGTAGAGCCTCCACATATATTATATCCATTGGCTTTGAGCAAGTGTCTAAGATATTTCCCTGCCTTCAGGAGTTGAGATAATATTTTACACCTGTATTAAGGAATTTCTATGGATGCCAACTGAAAGTCTGTTCTGTAAAATAATCAACTTTTGAAGAGCCTGGCTTAGGAACAAAGGAAATATCTAATATAGGAGAAGACATTTCTAGGCATCAGAGCCCTGGAAGAGAACACAAAATCAGAGAATAGGAAGAGTTTGCAGCTTTTCCAAGCCTCAAAGACTTGATTTTTCCCAGGACTCCCAAAGAGGAAGCCAAGTTCATATGTTCTTGTTCAAATAGAAGAAATAGAGCAATTGCCAACTATTCAAATCCCTTCTTCTTTTTTTTTCTTTTCCAACATTCATTACTTAGAAAAGAGCCAAGCATCTCCACAAGTCAACATTTCATTAGATACAAAAGCTGAAATTTAAAATGACTAATTTTAACTCAAGAGAGTCTGGAGGATTGGAAGGGGGGTTGTTTTGCTTCACTTAGTCATTGCTGATTAGCTATGAAAAATGGTCTCAAATTAACTCTGAATGTAAGAACAGGGAATAATAAATTTTTGCAATTAAGAGACTAACTGCTATTTTGTTATCTGGTACTTTAAAAAAATTCCACCAAGTTAGTACTCTATCTGTATACCAGTTAATTAAGTAAGAACCTTTGGCCCAGACGAAGTTGTTTTTATATATGAAGGAGAGAGAACACAAGAACAAAGTCCTAATTAAATGTTTCTGCATTCTAATTTCTGAATTTTTTTTTCCTATGGGGCAGTGACGGTCTGCCTTATACCTGCTGTCTATTTATAACTGTTTTAAAAGTACAAACTGATGTCTGATGTTCTTAAAAAATACTTTCATAAGACAATCACAGTATCACTATAGACACTTCTAGATACAAATGAAAAGCAGATCATTGATGAAAGGATATGCTTGGTGGTGTGTTCTCCTAGGCAAACATGGGCAAAGCCCTGGAAATGCTCAAACCCAGATGGTTCATGGACCAATGCTGATCATCATACATTCTCTCTAGTATGCTGGGGAGACAAGTACAGAAATTAAGAGTAAGCCTTCTGAACCAGCTAGGAGTATTTGGCGCACACCTATAATCCCAGTACTTGAGAGCCTGAGACAGGAAGATCTCAGGTTCAAGGACAGCCTCAGCAATTTAATGAGACTCTTAGCAACCTAAAGAGACCCTGTTTCAAAACAATAAATGAAAGGGCTGGGGGTGTAGCTTAAAGGTAAGCCTCTTTTTTTAAAATTTATTTTGTAACAGGGTCTCACTAAATTATTGCATGCTGCTCTCAAACCTGAGGACCTCCTGTCTCAGCCTCATACCTACTGGGAGTATAGGTATGGTCCACTATGCAAGTTTATCATTTCATTTTAGAAGTAATTCAAGTAGGCTGTGGTGGTATATGCCTATAATCCTCGTGCCCGGATGTCTGAGCCAGGAAGATCACAGGTTTGAGGCCAGCCTCAGCAATTTAGTAAGACCCTGTTTCAAAATTAAAAAAAAAAAAAAAAAATTAAAAGGGCTGAGGGCATATCTTAGAGGTAGAATGTCTCTGAGTTCAATCTCCCATACCAAACCAAACCAAACAAGCAACAAAAAACAGTTTATTTTTCAATTATTTAACAAATTCTGAGTCTGTAACGGATTGAAAATTGATAATTTTTTTTTCAAAAACATAAAATATTTAAAAAATGGTTCTTCCCAAATCATTTGAGATTTGATTTCTTTCCCTAATCACAAGAATGAAGTGGTGGGCGTGGACTTGGAAAAGAGAGATTCTCAATATAACTCTTAACCTTTCTTGGCTTCTATTTCCTGGTCTAACAATGAGGAGACAGCGGTCAATCAAGGGTTTTAACAGGCAACTAGATCGGGATCACAGATGTTTTACCTGTGTGTTAACAAAAAGGAATTGGGATGGTCCGGTCCAGATATCTCCCCTTCTTCCCATATCAACTGGGATGTGTTTCTATGAAACACAAGATGCCAGAGATTTGCGAGCTGTGCCCTCTGCACTGTGACCACTAAGGCTTCCTCCAGCACTACGATTTTTTATTTGCTAGAGCAGGATCAAAGGCACTATTAGTTTCCATTCCTACGAGAATCTGACTCCAGAGAGCAGCTCAAGCAGCTTTAACTGTGCTGTTTTCTAAACTGCATCCCTAAGTGGGGTTGGCCTTTGAAAAGTCAGACTCAGTGCTTCGCTCCCAATGATTTCACAAGAGCCTTGTCATCTGCATATGTTTTACATATTGGGGCTCCATACAGGTTTCATTTGCAAAAAGGAATTCAGAGCAATAGACTTTTGGAAATAATTGCTTTCAATGTTTGGATCCAACTCAGTTTCTATTTCACCATCTTGCTCCTGCACGTTTGGTCTGCAGAGCTGGGCCCATGTCATAGCTGGGCATGGAAGGAATATTGATCCAGTTCACTCTGGCTCCGTGTGCACAAGCCGACCCGCAAAGTCAACCCAGCCAACTCTGCTCCTGTGATCTCCCTCTAAATATAAGGACACGTGGGTCAGAAAGCCCCAGACCCCATCTGACGAATGGGAGAAGTAGGGGGGGTCACCCAGACTGTGTATGCTTGGTTTCGTGGCCAATGCTGGTTGCCCAAGCATATAATTCAGCGTTGATTATAAAGGAGAGAAAACCTAAACACTCTAGCTTCACTTGCTTTGAGTTGGCTTTAAAGTCACTGCTTTTCCAGGGCATGAGAGAAGCAATGCTTTATGAACCCCACACAAGCTTTGCAGTAGATGACCCCTGAGACTGAAGCCACCTAATGAGTTAAAACCATCGCCAGGAAAAGCTGCCTTTCCTCTCCTCCCCTGTTCTCTCTCTTAATGATTAACTGCAAGGTTAACTATTCCTGGACAGGAAACTTTTTGTTCGTTTGTTTGTTTTTGTTTTTTTGCAGTATTGTGGATTGAACCCAGGGGCATTCTACCTCCAAGCTACACCCCCAGTCCTATTTTTATTCTTTATTTTGAAACAGGATCTAACAAAGTTGCAGAGGGCCTCACTAGGTAGCAGAAGCTGGCCGGGAACCCGGATCCTCTGGTCTCAGCCTCTCAAGTACTGGGATTATAAGTGTGCGCCACCACGCCTGGCTCAGGGAACTTTTTAATCAATAAATTCTTTAGAGTCCCAGAACCTAAGACATTTGGTGATCTTCAAGTAACAGCATTATGTATGTCAGAAAAGGAGACCACCGAGAAATTTATGTCCACCCTGGGGTCCCGCCCACCTGTCTGAGACTAAAATTATAGATCATCTCTCCCAAATCCCTAAGCAAGATGCCTGTTTATGACAAGAGTCCCCGTTCTCTGACTTGCTGGTTTGAGGCCAGTCTTCCCCCATCCCTCTCCCTCTCCCGTCATTGGCTGTATAAGGCAATGACAGACCCAGACATTTCATGGTTTCAAAATCATGAGTCATAGACAAACAGAGAGAATGGGTACTAGAAAAAAGTACCTCTTAAAAAATCGATTTGATTACCTTTTGAAAGCAGACATTTTACAGTGTCCCTTATCTCCTAATAAGAGAAGGCCTCTATTATTTTTTTTTTATCTGAGTCTATAGTTTTTAACAGAAATCACCATGTCCCCACGTGCCTTTTTTCTTCACAGAGTTCTGGCCCCATGGCAGGCAGAGTTCTGAGTGCTTGGGGTGCTGGATTCAGTAGGTGAAAAAAAATCAAACTTAGGAGAAGCAAAGAAAGGAACAGGCTGGAGAGAACACGTAGGTAAACCTCATATTTCTGGACTTCCTATGCATATAATTCCTAATTTAATTTCACTCACAGACTGATTTCCACTGGGAGCTCTGATGGGCCACTGTGCCTACAGTCCAGGTGACATCTCTGGCCTGAGATTGTGCTTTATTCATGGCAAATGCCTGAGACATTTTGGGGCACTGCTTTTATTTTTTTAAAAATGTGTTTACTCTTCGACAGTTGCTAAACTGGGCAGCTTGTTTTACTGCACTTACGCATAACATGGTCATATTATTTTAGGCATTATTTTCTATTAGTTTACATGTAGGGAAATTTAGTCACAACAAACCTGGGAAATTTGCCATAGGTCACGAAGCTGGTGTGTAATTCCACTGTGTATCTCAGCTGGTCTATTTCTAAACTGTGTTTATCTCCAGGGGACACCTGGAGCTCCCGTGGTCCCCCTGGCCATCCTAGAAGGAAATATACCATCTAGTGATGGGTGTGTTTCCACACTAGAGTCCTGAAACATCAGGCCAGCAGCATGGACGCGCTTGTCAACCTCGTTTATGGAAAATATACAGATTAACCGTCTATGCATGCTTTCTCTTGTGTGGCCATAATTTTCTATTACTGAACCTGGTCATGTAGCCTGGTTTGAGCACATGTTGAGAAAAATACTAAAAAAAAAAACAAAACCCTCCTCTGATAAACTAGGGCTTTCCTAAGACTAAAGCTGTGTGTGTGTGTGTGTGTGTGTGTTTCAAAGTATATTTTCTGTGCAACTGAAGAAATTTTGGAGTTACACCTAGATGCTTTGGACTTCCCCAGAGTTGATTGTGATTACTTTCCCCTCCCGATCATCTTTTGCTTTTCTTTAAAAGCAAAATGGTATGCTTTGTGGAGTTCTGTGAGTCTTTTCAATGGTCCAGAAATTCATAATTGGGACAGTTGACATAGTCAATAAAATTGTTGAAGTGGCCTCACGTTCAAGTGAAATGATTTAACACTTGGTTCAGGAGGAAAGAAGAGAAGAAAAGGAGAAAGAACCTTTTAGAACAGAGCTGGCTGCTGATACTCCAGCTCTGAGATCATTAACTACAAGGCTTCTCAGTGGAATTTAGAGGTGGGGGAGAGCTAAATGGATAAGGAAAACAGTAGAAAAAATAAGATCAATTACAGAAAAATACCAAGCACAGAATTACGTTGCAACTGGTTGTTGAATGGGTTAACGACCCAATAGTGGAGAAAGGGTCCCAAAAAGAGATTGGAAAATACCAAGTGCCTGTTTAACCCATCAATACTAAAACAGTTTTAAAAGTGGGAATTCTCAAGCAGGAGACAACAGAAATTAGGAGCTATCCTATCTGAACAAATATGGGTAGCACTAAAAGAAAACTTAATGCCAATGGCATTTGCATATCCATGATGGTTTGTGCCTAAACACAATAATAGAAAGTTGCGTGGTACCAACTTATCCTAACCTGGATGAATTCAGGAAAGCTGAATGAAATACATCAGTTGAAATTATAAGACCTTTGGTGAGTGTCTACCTTTGCTACTCTGCATGTAGATGCACAGTTCCCTAATATTACTCCTAATTTGTTAACTTGGACTTAAGGAGGAAGTCAAGCAATAGTAAACACGAGAAGAAATTTTCTTCTTGTTCTTCGCTGTGTTTAAAAAACTGAATACCCCACTGAGGCTGTTAATAGGCTGAGAATGTAGGCCACATGGAATTACCTAATGACGTTGTAATACAAAAAAAGAGCTCTGCTGGCATGGTGTGGACTCCAAGTGTGACCTTGCTATGGAAAGGGAAAATGATGTGAACGAAGCTGTCATGATCTTGCTCGTTTTGTTACTAAAATAGCACTATCTGGTGTGCAAAAGATATGAGTTACTCAGAGAATGACAACAATTTCAAAGACAAATATATCCAGTAGAGTAAACTGAAAGGCAGTCTTTAGATGGTTAATAAAGATGGAATGAGAAGGGAGGATATTAAGAGAATGCTTTTCAAGGTAATGATGGACCGCTATCAAAGACTGGGTGAAACTGGGCATGGTGGTGCACACATGTAATCCCAGTCCTTGGGAGGCTGAGACAGAAGGATAGCAAGTTCAAGACCAGCCTCAGCAAATTAGTGAGACTCTCAACAACCTAGGGAGACCCTGTTTCAAAATGAAAAGTGTTGGGAGTATAGATTGGAGGTAGAATCCCCCCCTGAGTTCAATCCCCAATACCCCCTCCTCAAGAAATGACTGGGTGGACTTCTTAGGCACTAGAACAACTGCAACAGAGCAACCCCATTGCTCCCAGCCCTGATGGACTAAAGAAATAGGAAGGAAATACACAAAATGAATCTCTAATCCCTCTAAAACTAGATGACATGAAGTAAAGAAAAAGGTTTCAAATATGATGTCTCTTGGCAGAAGGACCCATAGGGTGCTGGTGATATGGGAAAGAATAGTCAGAGCCATGGAAATATTATTAGTTAAGAATTTAGACTTAGGATAGAAGAAAAAGGAATTCCGGCTCCCTCCCCTAGCTGCCAGTGTGCTGACAATTAGCAGAGAAGGTAAACAGAGAGGCTTGCAAATCCATGAGGCCAGCCCCTCCCTTCTGCAAGCCAGAGACAGGAGCAGCAGGGGTCTTCTCTAAACCTAAACAGGGTGGCACTAGCCAGGTCAGGCCTTGAGACAGGGCCTTGAGTCAATGCGCTCTTTCTACTCTTGTTACCCTGCTCCTGCTAGGTGAAAGTGTAATAAATCTCACATTTCCCCTTTTCTCTTCTTCTGAAAGTTAAGTGACCAACTGTATATAAGGGTTGGAATCTCTTTGTTCAGGGCCCAGAAAGTGGGAAATTACCCGGTCTGGGTCATCAGCTGCTGATTAAAGGAAGACCTGCTTATCCTACTTTTGGCCTCTTTTCTTTTTCTTTTCTCTTTTCTTTCTCTTTTCTTTTGTCTCTGAGACTAGGTTTGTGGGGAGCACTCTCCTGCAACACTGGCAGCCCTCACATTTGTGTGGGGTAAATCATCTAGAATTGATAAAGGACTTTGTGGTGTCAGCTAGATAGTGATGCATAATGTACTGCTACTAATAAAGCTCCCAATAAAAATTAAAAGTGAATACGATGAAGTTACAGAAACACGGTGGTATGTCTCTGGACAATGTAAAAGTCTGTGAAAAGCACTTCTGTGTGATAGCTGTACCACCTCTTTGAATGGATCCTTGGCATGGAGATGACTCTTGAATGAGATTGCTTCCTTTACTTAAATGGAGGGAAAAGGGGTATGTGACAATCTATCTGTAACCAGTTGCTAATTAAATATGCCAAATGGAACTACTTTAAACAATTGAAGTAGTTCATTTGAAACACAGGATACTGGAAGTATCAGATTTCAGTCCTAATGCAGATATGGTAGGTGTGGTTCAACTAGTGCCTGCAAATTCTGTTTGGTATTCTCACACTTGACCTGGGAGAAAATGGTGAGTCCTGGAGGTCAACAGTGGATTATGAAGGACTCTACAAAGTGGTGCTATTGATGGTATCTGCTATACCAAATGGGAATTAAAAATTCAAGCCATGCACCAAGCTCAGAAAAAAAAAAAAAAAAACCATGTTATTAGGTGATCAATTTAGCAAATTCTTTCTTTACACTTCATATTTTAAGGGAAAAAAGTCAACATCAATTTTAATTAAGTGGGATGAACATTATAGATATATAGTTAAAATTTAAAATTTCCTTTTTCCTAAGACAGGCCTTGTGTTGGATGCCTGTAATTCCAGTACTTGGGAGGCTGAGATAGGAGGATAGCAGGACAGCCTCAGCAACTAATGAGACTCTCATCAAACAAGTGAGACCCTATTTCTAAATAAAAAATAAAATAGGGCTTGGGGTATAGCTTGGAGATAGAATGCCCGTGGGTTTAATCCCCAGTACCACAAAAAAATAAATAAAATTTATTTTCTCTTCTATAACTCAGTGAGAAGAGACTTAGATGCAAGGCAATTGGGAATGGCCACGGTGCGTGCCACATCAAAGACTGAAGGACACAGAGCTGCATACATGGAGGATCTAGACCTGCCCACGAATGACAAGCAGACGACTTTGACTCCTTGTCCATGACCCCAGAAGGATGGCCATGACTTTTTCCTTGGACGGATGTTGATTCAGAATTTAGATTTGCATTCCTCATAGTAATAGCCAATATCTCAAACACTAATTAATTAAAGTAGAAAATATTATTCCATTTGAGCCTCCTGCTTAGATACAATCTGATTAAAGAACCCCATTCTTTTTCAGATGCCACAATGCCTATATTTGGTGGCTCAAGTCATCATAGACAATGGTCTTATCGTCTACCTCAGTATCCATCAAGTACTTGCTTACTATATTGTGGGGCTGATGAACAATAGAACTAATAGCTTGCACAGTTTAAATAAGGGTGTGATCAATAATGTAACTAGTATTAAAAGTATCACCTTTGGTATTGCATCGTTTGCCTTTGTTATGGTCTTTCGAGAGGATTATTTTAAGAAGTTCTGAGTTTGTTTGTTTTTTTCAATAATCCAAAAAGATGTAAGTGAAAAATTTAGTAAGAGGAAATTCCAGGATTTGAAGCTAAATTTTAAGATTCAGATAAATTAATGATTATGAGATATGTCTTCAAACTGAAAGGTGTGCCTCAGTAGAGAGGAATTTGTTGCAGGATCTTCACGAAGAGCAGACTGAGTAGCTTGGAAGGCTGAAAACACGGGGAACTGGAATGAGTTGGGGTCTTCTAAATTGGAGAAAGACACAGATCTTACAGGTATTAAATAGAACTTTCTGTATCTCAAAGTTTTCTGCAGAGCAGCCTTAATTTCGGTCACTGCTGAATCATAGTTTAATATTGATTTATTTCAGTGGTTGGAGCCTACTTTTCAGATTCAATAGCACAATGTCCTAACCTGTATTCATTAGATCTTTCTTGGTATATGACTCTATTTGATATTCATGAACTTATTGATGTTTTAAAATCAGAAAAGGCAATTTTCAACTCCTGTGTAAATTTTTAAAATCTATAATGTTAGTGGAAATGAAAAGAAATTACCTTTAATATAAAATCCAAATAGGCTCTAGAACAAAATGTCTCAGGTCAATATTAGAGGTGACTAAAAACTGCCCACCTTCATTCATCAAATTTGAACCATTCCTAAATTCTAAGCTCATAGTTTTTCAGTCAGAGATTTAAAATTAATTGATAGACTATTGTTGAATTATGAGGTTCTTAGTACAATGAGACATTATGTAATAACACAGTAAATTATTATCATAAATCATGAAACTACAACAGACATTGGGTTTATATAATGAAAGCAAAAAAAAAAAAAAAACTTTAAAGGGCTTGAAACCAAGTTACTCAGACATTTTAAACAGAAAATATTCCTTTCCTCTAGGTGGCCATACTGATTTATTTATTAGACATCTGATAACGTTGAAAATGTTTCTACAAGTTATTAGGTGTTACTCCAACTAAATAGACTTTTTTTACACCTTTATCTCATATAAATTTTTTAAAATATCTTCTTCCAGGTGGATATTATTTGCAATTTGGGGTAGGATGGAGATGACAGAAAAGGTATTGATGAATGTATCGAATCAAAAAGTATGAAATTGGCATTTTTTTTAAAAAAAACTGGGCTCAAAACTGCCCAGTTTATTAAGCCTCTGAATAAAATGGACATTTAAAATGTGTTTATAACTCATATATGTATCCCATAGCGATCACATGCAGCTGCATATGTCCTAACTATGTACAGGTTCCAACCATACAGATGTTGGACAATGTTCTATGATCCCCTAGTAAAAATGTTTTGATTAAAATTTGAATTCTAGCTGGGCATGGGGGCAGCACACGCTTGTAATCCCAGCATTTGGGAGGCTCAGACTGGAAGATTCAGGTTCGCGGCCAGCCTCAGCGCCTAGTGAGGCACTCCACAACTTAGTGAGACCCTGTTTCAAAATAAAGAATAAAAAAATAGGGCTGGGGGTATAGCTCGGAGGTAGAATGCCCCTGAGTTCAATCCCCAATACTGCAAAAATAAATAAATAAATAAATTCTAATCTGCATCCCATGTTTCCTTCTAGTTAGTGTTCTGTATTGACCTTATTAACTGAACGATTGCATGATTTCTATCCTTTCTCTCTTTTCTCTTTCTTTCTTTCTCCTTTCTTTCTTTTTTTACACAATAGTCTCTCTTATCTGTGGTTTCTCTCTCTCCAGTTTTAGCTACTCACAGTCAACCATGGTCCAAAATTATTAAATGGAAAATTACAAAAATAAACAATATATCAATGTCAATTTCAATACCCTGTATGGGGAAGAGGGAAGTAGGAGGGAGCTGAGGAAAGGCCCACCAATTGCCGTGTGCATGTATGTCACCATTATAATGAACCACATTATGATGTGAGACTATAATGCTCCAATAAAAGTATAAAAAAGAAAAATCAATTCATGAGTTTTAAATATTGTAGATATGAAGGTATAAGAAAATACAGTATATGCAGGGCTCATTAACTGGGGATTTTGAAATGTATCCCCTCAGATAAAGGGATTACTATGCTATGTTTCCTCACACACATACATAACTATGATAAAGTTTAATCTGTAAATCAGGCACAGTAAGAGATGAACTATAATCAGTAATAAAATAGAACGATTATACCAGTATACAATAAGAAAAGTCACATGAATATGGTCTCTCTCAAACTCTTTTATTGTACTGTACTCACACTTCTTTTTTTTTTTTTTTTTTTTTTGAAGTACTGGGGATTGAACTCAGGGGCATTCTACCTCCGAGATATACCCCCAGCCCTATTTTTTATTCTTTATTTTGAAACCGAGTCTCACTAAGTTGCGGAGTGCCTCACTAGGTAGCTGAGGCTGGCTGCGAACCGGGATCCTCCAGTCTCAGCCTCCTGAATGCTGGGATTACAAGCGTGCACCACCACGCCCGGCTTGTATTCACACTTCTTGAGAAGATGCAGTGCCTACGTAATGAGATGAAGTACAGTGAGTGACATAGTCATTGACACAGTGTGTGTGACTCTAAGAAGGTTGCTTGAATATAAGCACTGCAGTACTGAGACAGTTCAATAACCAAGATGGCTACTAAGTAACTAGTGGGAAGGTAGGGTATACAACAAGGAAACGTTAAACAAAGCGATAGCTTATGTCCTGGGTGGGATGGAGAGAGATAGCATGAAATTTCATCACATTACTCAGAAGAGTGTGTGATTTAAAATTTATAAATTAAACCAGGCATGGTGGCACACACTTGTAATCCCAGTACTTGGGAGGCTGACATTGTAGGATCCGGGTTCATGGCCAGCCTCAGGTACTTAGTGAGGCCTTCCGCAACTTAGTGAGGCCCTGTTTCAAAATAAAGACTAAAAATAGGGCTGGGGATGTGGCTTGGATATGGAATGGCTCTGGGTTCAATCCCCAGTACCACACACACACACACACACACACACACACACACACACACACACACAGAAAAAAATTAAAATTAAATGTAAAATTGATTATTTCTGGAATTTTCCTTTTAATATTCCTAGGTCGTTACTGACTATAAGTAACTGAACTGTAGAAAGCAAGGCCACAGGTAAGAGGAGACTAATGTAATAGATTTTTGAACCAGAAATCATGCACTGTAGAACTCTCTGCTGCTGTAGACTATGACATTTCTTGATGAAAAGGAAAAGAGCAAAGGGCTTCCTGGGAGGTTTTGGCCATCATCTGATAAACCTTGAGAAGCTAAAAGGCACAAGAGGTAAAACATTGTGTTTACCTTCTGGGCCACCATAGAATTTACAGTGCTGTTATGAAAAGCATTCAGACTGTCTTGGGTTGGGCTGTTACTAAAAATGTACGCAAACAGAACCACCAGAAAAACTGACAATTACAAAATTAATTCCTTCTAGTATTTTCTACAGGAAAATCTTTCAGGTATGAGTATGTTGATGGGGGGGGGGGGTGGAGGGTGTTTCTGGCTATTTTTCCTGTCAGGATTCATAAGAAGTTGAATTCATTAACATTTGACAATACATTTTCACTCTCAGGAAGAACTTTAACAAATACAATTTAACAATTACTCAATGTTAACCTTTTATTAAAATACTGTCCTGGATTCCGGCTTTTAGCTGAAAGATTGTTTAAGGTCTCAGAGACAAGGACTATCACTCCAGGAATAAAAGCCAAAGAAAGGAGCTTTTGGCCTTCCAAAAATCTCTGAATTTTTCTGCTGAATATCAGAATTCTACCAGCACAGCACCAGCCCTTTCTTTGCTTATAAAAACAAAATAACAATAACAAAAAACTCGATAGTTTGCTCCCCTATAATTTCATCCCAGGATTCAGAAATTGAGGCTGAACAGTTGACTGTTTCTTGACATGGTTGATGGATCTGTCCATCATCTTAAAACCCACTGTTATTATTTGACATAGTTATTTGTGTAGCTAACAATGGTTCTAGGTCCCACGTCCACTTGCTTTGGTTTTTACTATTTCCAAAGCACTCTTGTTTAGTCTCACTTCTCTACCTCACCCCACACATGACCACCATTACACGCCTTGTGAGAATTAATAGACATTTAAACAAAGACCCCAAACCACAGTGCCTTGAGATCTCTAGATGCTGTCTGGTCACGGAGGATTCCAAGCCAATAGGTGACATTTTTTGCATGGACTAATGGGTCCCACTGGAATTTTTCTCCTCTTCCTCATCTTCCTCTTCCTCCTCCTCCTTGTTTTTGTTGTTGGGTTTTTTTGTTTTGTTTTGTTTTCACTCTTTCTACATTTCAACATAGAAATAGGGGACGCAGCCGGGCGTGGTGGCGCATGCTTATAATCCCAGCATTTGGGAGGCTGAGACTGGAGGATTCGGGTTCACAGCCAGCCTCAGCTACTTAGTAAGGCCCTCCGCAACTTAGTGAGACCCTGTTTCAAAATAAAAAATAGGACTGGGGGTATAGCTCAGAAGTAGAATGCCCCTGTGTTCAATTCCCAGTACTGCAAAAAAAAAGAAGAAAAGGAAGGAAGGAAGGAAGGAAGGAAGGAAGGAAGGAAGGAAGGAAGGAAGGAAGGAAGGAAGGAAGGAAGGAAGGAAGGAAAGATTAAAAAGCATTGAGACAAATTCACCCTGTCATCTGGTTGCTAAGAAGAAAGGAGCAACTCTTTCCTCCTCGCTGCTGGGCTGAGAGTTTCTACCCAGGGTCTCTCTGGGGAGTTCTCCCTTCCTTGCTCCTCATCCCGTTCCAGCTCCCTATCCACAGCAAGGCCTCCCCCCTCACCACAAGCACAGTCCTCCCACTTAAGGAAAGAAGGGAAAGGAGAAGCGTTGCTTGTGTAGGAATCGGTAGCATGAACAGAATGATGGTACCTGTGTGCACAGAAACAGGCAGATGTAAAGTAGACAAAGCATCCAGAAGAGCTCACTCACTGCCTGCCAGGAAGGGGACTGGGCGGGGCTCCTGGCCACTCTACCAGCATGGCAGGGCTTGAGAAGGACCCTGAGCATGGAGTTGGATGGGTGAGGGCAAAGTGTGATCCCTACTGCTGAGAAGGCTGCACTGAAACAGGTGAGGTGGCTTGACCAGGAGTCACAGCTGGGTTCCCTGCTGTGCCCTGCAGAGTTAGAGCGGTGAGCAGAGAGGGACGGCCCTCAGAGACCAGCCTCTCACAAAGGGATAGAAACCCTTGCAGGGGCTGAGATATAAACGCTGATATTTCCCCTATGCCATCAATTGGCAAAGGCATCTCTGTCCTCCCACAGGAAGAATAGAAAGGGAATAAAACAAGAAGACACATGATGTACTTTCACAAGCATATCGAAGTCAATCACTAAACTGAACTTGAGAAGGAGGGAGGCGAGGGAATTGGGGAAAGGTTAAATGAGAGATGTGTGCATGTATGCCTTTACCAGTTTGTACCTAACAAAGATGTATGATGACAATGCACCAATAAATATATATATGTGTGTGTGTGTGTGTGTGTGTGTGTGTGTATAATAAAAATTAAAAAGAGAAGACAGAGTCCTGCCCCCCATTACCCTCCAAGGGAACAAGACTCTCCTTCCTGTAAGCAAAGCTGAGGGACAGAGGGTGAGCATCCCCTCAGGCAAGGCTGCAAGACGCTGTTTTTAAAATTACTTTCCTTCACTCTGACATGTAAATAAATCCTACCTGTGGTGGCAAAACTGAAGGACAGATAAGAATTATCTGGAGCTGGTATAAAAATAGATTTCCAGACCGCCCATCTTTAAAAGCAAAAGCAAGCTGGGCCCTGTAGAACACGCCCATAATCCCAGGACTTGGGAGGCTGAGACAGGAGGATCGCAGGTTCAAGGACCCCTGTTTCAAAATTAAAAATAAAACAGGTATGGGATGTAGTTCAGTATGCTGGTTTAATCCCCAGTGGCAAAAAAAAAAAAAAAAAAAAAAAAAGGTGTTAGTACTTCATCCCTAAGAATTACAATTATGATGCCGTGTCCAGATAGGAGATTAAAATTATTACACACAACCTCAGTCCCTCAGTGCTTGCTTATCTGCTTGGAAAGCTGTCAAACAGAAAGCACACAGGGGGACACGGGATGTGTGTGTGTGTGTGTGTGTGTGTGTGTGTGTGTGTGTGTGTGTGTTATTTGGAGCCAGTGCGAAGGCAGCTCGTGAGAAAGGGCAGGGGGACCGGCCACTCGAGGGAATGGAGAGGCGGCGGGGACAAGGGGTCACTAACTCGCCAGAGACTGGGGAGCCAGTGGTGTTTCCAGGTATGGAGAAGCAGCAGAGACTCTTCTGCTTATCTAGTTTTAGGGTCCCTCTGGACACGTTCTTTATGCTTATTACACTTAGGACAACGGGCTGCCCTTTGTACACCCTGCCTTAGTGACCCGAATGTTTCTCTGCCCCTTCCCACAGGGGAGGGGAGCTAATGAGGAAGACTCTGCGGGTAACTTCCGGTCCATCCCCTCCAATTTCCGGTCCATCCCCCCCAACTTCCGGTCCATCCCCTCCAACCCCAGCTGCTAATCTCTAGCTAGCTACCGAAGGATGCTGTCCTGCAGAATCCCAGAGGTGGGTTTATCTGACCAGGAGTCTCCCTTCTGCTGCTCAGAATGATCCTTGGTTACATTTCTATGTGTGTATCAGCACAGAAACAAAGAGGGAGGCCTAAAATATACAGAGATGACCCTAAAACAAATCAGCAAAAATATTTAGGGTTACAGGGTTCAGTTAGTGCAACACAGTAAAGCATGATTCTCTAGCCAGGGACTTGCTTTTCTGCCTGAAGTATCATCATAATTAATATTTCCTGTCTTGTCCTGCAAAAGTGGTAAGAGCTAGAGTTGCATTCGAGAAGCTCTCTCCAATAGAAATTGTTGTGAAGGTAGAAATGTATTATGCCTGTGCTATCCAGGATGGACACCACTAGCCCCAGAGCATTAGAAGACATGCAGTGCAACCACACACCTGGATTTTTAATTAATTTAAATTCATTTTTAAACTTAAGGGTTTTTTTGTTGTTGTTTGTTTGGTGTGGTACTGGAGATGAAACCCAGGGGTCTTCTACCAGACCTATTTTATATTTTATTTGGAAACAGGGTCTCACTAAATTGCTGAGGCTGGCTTTGAACTTGCGATCCTCCTGTCTCGGCCTCCCAAGTACGGGTATTACGTGGGTGTGCCACTATATCCAGCTCTAAACTTAAGTTTTAAGATGGATAGCACCGTCTTACAGCACATTTTCCAAACTGTGGATCGAAACACATTATTGGACTCTGAGACTAGTTATCTGTCTCCTGTCAGCATTTTTAAAAAATGAACACAAATAATATAAAAATTTCTCACAAAGAGCAACAGTAGTTATTATTTTATCAAGTTTTCACAAGGGAAGAGGAAGAAGGAGAAACTGGGGACCAGAGATAGTTAATTTTGTGTAAACCGATGACCAATGCCCCAAGGAGTCTATGAACTAATAATTATATTTTGAGGGACAAATCAAAGAAACACACAAGCATGAAAACTGCAATGTTGGGTTTTGTTTGCAAAGGCAGACAAGCCAGTGAGAAACTATGAGGTGATATCGCCACCTTGAGGTTGGTCCGTAGTATTGCAAGTGGGGAAGTCCAGAGAGGACATGAGACCACAGTTCCCATAGAGGCCTCACATAGGCCAACTTTCCAGCACCTGAGTCAGCCTTCCCAAACCCAGGTTCTAACCAGAGACCATATTAGGGGACAGAACTCGCCAGGTGATATTTCCATCAATATTTTGAGGTATTAGATGTGTCACTTCAGAGAGTGAAAAAAAAAAGTCATGGAGATTTATCCGGTAGACAGTTCAGAGGTAGCCATCTCAGATGGCTGTCAATTTAGGACTGCTAACATTTTATGTCTCCTGGTGTGAAGAGACAATAACTATTAAATCCTCAGAACCTATTTGATGCCCTACAAACACAGAAGTATGACAACTGTATTCCCAAAACTGATTGCTTCATGGTTGACCAAATGAATCTTTTCATTATTGTTTATTTATTATGTGATTCCATTAGAGAATTGGAGAGGTGAGTTTTTGAAGAAGAATTACAAAGAAGACAAAAGGGAAGTGTTGTGGGGTTTTTTTGTTTGTTTTCCTATATCAAGCTTTAATTTCCATGAAATACAATGAATTGTTCCTTTTTCTATCACACAATACATTGAACCCAGGGTCTCTTTTCTATGACACAAGACATTGAGCTCAGGGCCTTGTGTGTGCTAGGCAGGTGCTCTACCACTGAGCTACATTCCCAGCCCTTTCTATTTTTTATTTTGAGACAATGTCGTACTAAGTTGTCCAGGCTGCCCTCAAATTTGTGATCTTTCTGATAGCTGGAATTAGAGATGGATGCCACCACACTTGGCTAAATGAGTTGGCTTTAGTGGAATAATTTTCATAGTGGAATTAAAACAGCTACCATTCCAAACAAGACGGGTGCTTCCATCAACTTTGAAAGTTTCCCTGCACTCCATCTCTTTAGTCTTTGCCTTACCACAAGTTTTCATGATACCTTGCCAGCATCAGTGGTTAGTTTTGTCTGTTTCCAGCTTCAAATAAAGGGAGTCCTGTCTTCTGTACTTTTATGTGTCTGGCTTGTTTGGCTCAGTGTAAGGTTTTGCGATTCATCTGAGTGGCGCCAGGCATCACTAATTCATTTTATTACTGAGTAGTATTCCATTCTCTAAATAGAACATCGTTTGTTTATCTGCTCTCTTCCTGGACATTAGATTGTTCCCAGTTTGGGACTGATATGAAAAAGGTTGGTATGGACACCCTTGTTCAATGTTTCTTAGCTACATACTTTCGTTATACTTGGGTAGATGGCATTTCTGCATCATTGATAAGAGCACATTTAACTTTTAAAAACAATGCTGAAAAACGTACCAATCTCAGATAAATTCTACCAAACATTTTGTAAGAGTTCTTTACTCATTGAGGATACCAGTCCTTGGTTATACACACACACACACACACACACACACACACACACACCTCCTGCATCCTATCACTTGCCTATTCATTTTTTATTTCCATACTTTGAAGAGAAATTTTTTAAATTTTTATGACATCAAATGTTTGATTTTCAGCCGGGCGTGGTGGCGCACGCTTGTAATCCCAGCATTCGAGAGGCTGAGACAGGAGGATCCGGGTTCGCGGCCAGCCTCAACTGCCTAGTGAGGCACTCCGCAACTTAGTGAGACCCTGTTTCAAAATAAAGAATTAAAAAAAAATAGGTCTGGGGGTGTAGCTCGGAGGTATAATGCCCCTGAGTTCAATCCCAAGTACCACAAGAAAAAAAAAAAGTTTAATTTTCCCCTTTATATAAAGATATTTTAATTTTTCTTTGGCTCTTAGTTTATTTAGAAATGTGCTATTTGATTTAAAATATTTTTTAATCATTCACATGCATTCCTGTTATATTGTGTGTTTGTTGCCTTTCTGTCTCCGGTATGAAATGCCTGAGAAAATCAGCTTAGAGGAGGAAAAGGTGTATTTTCGCTCACTGTTTCAGCACTTTCCGTCCACTGCCAGCCAGCTCCACTGTTTCTGTGCCAGTGGAGAGGCAGGACATCATGGAGGAGGGATGCAGTCGAGCAAAGCTTCTCCCCTCAGGGCAGCTAGGAAGCAGAGTTAGAAGAAGAAGAAGCGGGGCACAGGATGCAGACCTCAAGGGCACACGCCCCCAGGACCCACTCTCTTAACTAGATTCTGCCTTCTGCAGTTTCCATCACCTCCCAATAAGCCATTCAGGTATGAATCTCTCAACGAATTAATCCATTGATGAGAGTTAGAGACCTCATGATGTGATCACTCTCCAGAATCCCTACCTCTGAGCATTGCTGCATTGCGAAACCAGCCTTCAACACATGAGCCTTTGGGGACATTCCAGATATGGCATTTGGAGGCTCATATCCATCTCATTAAGCAAAATGTATTTAGTACCTCTCCAAGAATTCTCATAACAGTCCCAGCATTTCTCAAAAGCCCAAATTCGAAGTCTCCTCTGGGACTCAAGACACACCCTTAGGTGTGAATTCCTGAGAAAATAAAGATCAAGTTATGTATTTACAACATACAATGGTAGGACAGGTATAGTTTAAACATTCTCATTCTAAAAGGGAGAAATGGAAACATAGAAAGAAGGGATGGAACTGGGTATAGTGGCACAGCCCTGTAATTCCATAGGCTGGGACAAGGAGAATCACAAGTTTGAACCCAGCCTCAGCAATTTGGCAAGTCCCTATTTCAAAATAAAACAGTCTAGGGGGTATATCTTGGAGGGAGCATGCCCCTGGGATCAATCCCCAGTACCAAGAAAAAGAGAAGGAAAGAAAAGAAAGAGAGAGAGAGAGAGAGAGAGAGAGAGAGAGAGAGAGAGAGAGAACAAACGAGAAGAAAGAGAAGAAATGGTGTCAAAGCTAGACTGAGCCCCAGCAGGGCACACGATATATATTGTAGCTCCATGTCTGGCACCCAGGATATGTGGGGGTGAGATGTGATCTCCAAAAGGCCTGAGCAGCCCTGCCTTTACAGGCTTCCTGGCTGAAGTCCATAGGACTTTGCCCTGGGCGGCTCTGCTCCCTGCCCATGGCTTTCCTCAGCAGAAGTTTTACACCCTTGGCCCCTCTAACCTTCTGGAGCCTCCACTGCAGCTTGGGCTCCATGCTCACAGTTGCATGTGTTGCCTCTCCCAGGCCACTCACAGGGACTCCAACCCTGTCACACACTGCCTGGCCTCCAGAGCTTTCCTCTGAAATCTGGATGAAAGCTTCAAAGAGCTCATGACTCCAGCATTCTGCATTCCTTCAAAACTGGCACCACATGGGTGACAGCAAGGTCCACTGCCAATGGGAGCAGAGACCATACTCACTTGGGTCCTGGCTGCAGCAGCCTCTGAGTACATGGATGGCTGAACATGGTAAAAGGAATGCTGAAGAAACAAACTTCTAGGCAGCCCTGTGGGAGGAGAGTGTTCCTGTGCCCTCTTATCAAAGCAAAGTCTTTCAAATAGGCTTACACTTTTAGACCCTTGAACCTGAGATGCCTTCAAGGAATCTTCCATATTACCCAATGCAAAGCACTTGACTTCTCTTTAGTGGTGCTACACTCTAACAACCACATCTTCCTTGTCTCGAAATTTACACACTTTTCTGGACAAAATGCAAGTTTCTCAAATCTTCCTCCACTGCTTCTTGCTCCCAATTATTTCTGGAAACTTGGCTAAAAGCTACCAGCCATATCCACATGTGTCACTAGCTGAATATTGTATTGCTTTGAAATTTCCTTTGCCAGATTAATTAATCAATAATTTTTAAAGTCAGTCTCACACAAAGTCTCAGGGCATGGACAACATGTAGAAAGCCATTGGTCAGAAAGTAATATGAATGGTGTTTAATTCAGTTACCAATAGGATTTTCATTCCCATATGAAACCTCATAAGCAGTCCTTACTGTCCATAATCCTATCAGGATTCTAGTCTTCTGAGCTTGCACCATAACTTCCCATTTAAGCAATTCCTGTAGCATTCTAGGGTTTTTTTTTAACCTGAACCTACAAATTTTAATGAACTCCTTCCACAAACCAATTCCAATGGCTTCTTAATCACATGGTCAGGTAGAGTCATGGTCCCACTCTTGGTGCCAATTTTCTATGTTAGCTTTTTGTCTCTGTGACATAATATCTGAGAAAAACAACTTAAAGGAAGAAATACTTATTTTTGTTTGCATTTTCTGAGGTCTTATTCTATGATTGGCTGGTTCAATTGCTTTGGGCTCATGGTGAGGCAGAATGTCATGGCAGAGAGGGCATGATAGAGCAGAGATCTTATGGTAGGTGGTAAGAAGAGATAAAGGGACCCACCACAGGATATAGTCCCCAAAGGGCATGTCCCCAAGGACTTACTCCCTCAACTAGGTCTGCCCCTACAGTTTCTACCACTTTGCAAAAACTCATTCAGCTATAAATCCCTCAGTGGATTAATTCATTGATGAGGTAAGATCCAATCACATATCACATCCATATATTGCTACCTCTGGGAACCTAGACTTCAACACATGAATCTTTGGGGCACATTCTGGATCCAAATCATAACAGATTGATATCTAATTTATTTACACAAGATAGGACTGTGTATGATTTTAATCCTTAGATACTGAGAATTGTTATAAGCCTTAGCCTATAGAATATATCAGTGACTATTTATTACAGCTAGATATAAAATGACCCCTCTAGAGCTCATTGGATAATATGCAGGGTTGATGTAGTGGAGTCATGAGGGTTGTGATCCCAGCAATGGATAAATGCATTGTGATGGTTTTACCTGGGTGGGACCTGGTAGACTGTTAGGGTGTGCCTGGAGGAGGTGGTCCCTGAGGATGCAGCCTTGGGGTTATATGTATAGTCCCTCCTCTCCCTGATATCTCTCTCTCTCTCTCTCTCTCTCTCTCTCTCTCTCTCTCTCTCTCTCTCTTTCTCTCTCTCTCTCTCTCTCTTGCTTCGGGCCTCTGTGACGTAAAGAACACAGCCCATGTGCTCCCTCTCCACCTCCCGCCACCATGCCCTGACATCCGCAGTCCCCAGGTTCACATGGACTAGTCGAACGGTGTAAGAAAATAAACCTTCTTTCCTCTAAGTTATGTGGTCAGTCTTTAGATTATAGCTGCAAGAATGCTGACAGATACAATATTTTAAATGCACTTGAAGAAAATTCTGTAATTGTGAGTATACTAATAAATACTAGACAATTAGATAAAGGAACTTTATAGTGTTATTCAAGCATTTTGTACTTTTATGAAGTTTTTATTTACTTATTCAATCCACTATTGCTAAAAACATAGTAATCTTTCAATTCTATTTGCTGATTTTTATATTTATCCATTTATTTTTATCTACTTTTTCCTCATATATTTTTGCAGTTTTGTTACTAGTTTACAAATTTAGAGTTATTATGTCTTATTGTTGAATGGAAAGTTCTAGCACTATAATATTCTCCTCTTTATCTTTGATAATACTTCTAGATGCCTAATTTACTAATATTAACATTGCCACTTTGGCTATATTATACTTAGATGAAAGAGATCTCTTTCATCTTTATGTTTTTAGCCTGCCTGGATTCTTGTATTTAAGTGTGATTTTCTTATAGACAGTACACACTTAAATATTTTCTAGCCATATGAAAATATTTTAATTTACTTATATTGCTCATATTATATATTATTTGTTCCTCATTTCTTTGTTCCAATTTTTATGCCTTCTTTTAGGTGAATATCTTTTGTTAACCTTATATTTTCTACTTATGTTTTAGATATATCAAATTGCCTGATATTTGTGGAATGTTTTTCTAGACATTACAATTGCATAAAATATACAATTCATAATGATTGTAGTATAATTACTTTTACCCATCTCTTACTGTTTCATTGTTGTATATTTAATTTCCACATTTTCCAAATCCCAGATTACATTATTCGTAAAAAGTCAAAAGTCAGCTGGGTGTGGTGGCACACGCTTGCAATCCCAGCATTCGGGAGGCTGAGACCAGAGGATCCGAGTTCGAGGCCAGCCTCAGCTACTGAAATAGACTAGATAAATAGATAAGATGATGTGGATAGTTTTCTTTTTGCGGAATCTTTATCATGTTTAGGCTTCAATATCTTATTCTTTTCACCAAATTTTTAAAATTTTTTTTTCTTTTCCCAAGATCTCAACTAGTGTATTATACTGAGGGTTATCTGATCTTTGAGAGTTTGGTAGAATGCTGCTGTGTAACCATCTGAATGTTTGGAAGTGGTGAAGAATTGGACATGGTTCATCGTGACTTCCCCTGTCTTTGGCCTCTATAGCTTCTTCTTATTCCTTCTTGCAGTTGAACTCAGTCCCT
>PVLC010019496.1:0-30489 GCA_004027655.1 Graphiurus murinus
CCCTGTTTCAAAATAAAAAATAAAAAATAGGGCTGGAGGTGTAGCTCGAGGTAGAATGTCCTTGGGTTCCATCCCCAGTACCTCAAAAAAAAAAAAAAAAAAAAAGAACTAAAGTAAGTCTCTTATGGATAACATATATTGGGTCTGATTTGTTTATCCATTCAGCCACTCTATATCTTTTGGCTGGAGTTTAATTCATTTATATTTAAATTATTAATGGTGAAGGATATACGATTGCCATTTTGTTAGTTCTCCGTATTACAGTTCACTTGTTCTACCTTTCCTCTCTTGCTGTCTTCTTTGTGGTTAACATAAGGCTTACATAAACATCTTAAAGCTATAGAAATCTCTTTTTATTTGATTATAACTCATTTTTAATTGTGCACAAATACTATACACTTTCCATAATTTGATATTGATGTCTCAAATTATAATTTCACATAATGTGTACCATTAACATATTTTTATAGTTAGGAGACATTTTTATGCTTTTGTCTTTTAAATTCTATCCTAGAATTAAAGTGGTTTATACACCAATATGACATCATTACAGTTTGCTGTATAGGTCTATATATTTATCTTTACCAGTGAATTATCCACGTTCATATGCTTTTGTGCTGCTACTTGGCATCCTTTCATTTCCACTTTGAAGAAGCATTTCTTTTAACTCTGATATAGCAGAGATGGACTCCTTCAGTTTGTGTTTATCTAGGAATGTTTTTATTTCCCCTTTATTTTTGAAAGACAGTATATATAAATATAATATTCTTGTTTGACAGTTTTTCTTCCTGCAGCACTTTTCATCCTTCTCCCTTCTAGCCTGCAAGGTTTTTGCTTAGAAATCCAATAATAGTCTGTGAGGTTTCCTTTGTCATTTTTCTCTTGCTATTTTCAAAATTTTGTCTTTGCCTTTTGACAATTTTATTATAATGTGTCTCGGTGTGGATTTATTTGATTACATCTTATTTGGGGCTTGTTTAGCTTCTTGAATTTGAATGTTTGTCTCCAGACTTGGGATATTTCAGTCATTATGTCTTTAAATAAGCTTTCTGCCCTTTTCTCTCTCTTTCTTTCAGAACTTCCATAATGTATATATTGGTCTAATCAATGGTGTTCCATAGTCCTTTAAGCTTTGTTCACTCTTTTTCATTATTTTTTCTTTCTGTTCCTCTGACTAAATAATTTCAAATGACTTCAGGTTTTTTAATTCTTTCTGCTTGATCAAGTCTGTTCTCGACCCCACTAGTGAAATTTTCTATTTGGTTCTTCTGTATATTTTCTGTATGTTGATATTTTGTTCATGCCTCGCTTCTTTTTTTTTTTTTTTAGTAAGTTCATAGAACATCCTTATAACAGTTATTTTTTAATTGTTCATCAGAAAATTCATCTCCATTTGTTTCTTCAGATTTGGTTCCTTCCTTGAGATTGATTTTTTTTTCTGTCTTTGAGCCATGTTTCCAAGTTTGTTTATGTTCTAACTGTTGTCGCCTATACATTTGAAAAAAAAAAAAAAATCCACCTCTCCAGTCTTCATGGAGTGGCTTCATCCCAGAGAAGACTCACCAATCAGCTCAGGTAAAAATTCTTGGGTTCTCTAAAACCTATTTTGGGAATATGTGACTCCTCAGCCTATGCATGAAACTATGTATCAAAGAAGTTTGCCAGGTTTTGTTGTTGTTTCCCACCTCCCCCCCCAGGAGTTCATAATCTTTTGCTCCTTCTGTTGTCTCCTGAGGTATTGCAAGTCCTTTAATTATAAACTGCCTTATTCTTCCTTGTTCTCAGTGACTATTAGGCATCTAAAGTATGCCAACTCACTATCAGTACCCTGAGTCAGAGGAGATAGATATCCCCTGGGTAACCTCGGAAGGACATCAGACATAAGCTCCACTAGTTTTCTTCCCTCCTGATAGGGAAGCATTGAGTCATGCACCTTCTCTCTATTATGCTGAGCTGTGCCTTTACCCTCACTTTTCTTTGTCTTAGTCAGCCCCAATGCATCCATACTCTGTCTGTTCTATCATTGTTGTAAATGAGGCATGACAGAAATGACTCCCTAGACATCCCTTAAAAGCCAAAATATTGACTACATCCTCCATCCTTCACTTCTACCCTAAGGAAGAACTTGTGATCTAAGAAATTATTTTCTAGTACTTGGCTATGCCAGCATGAGAAGGGGCTGATATAGGTAAAGTGAAATTTCTCTTTTTACTAATTTCAATATAGTTATTCTTGATTTCATGCTTTCTCTGTGTACTGCAATCTATTAATTAGAGTCAAGTATTCTCATAAAAGTATTTTGATCCATGTAACATTAAGTCAGTGTTTCTGTGGGAGACAAAGGCTATTCCTATCCTACCATCTTGCTGACATCATTTTTCCTCTCTATATTTTTAAACCAGTAAAAGTACATTTAAATCCTCTGAACTTCAATTATATGTCTCACTAATAAAGGCAGAAAGACAAGGTTATTGCAACATAAAAGTGTTTTTTTTTTTTTACAGAGATGTTTAGGTAGAATGGTAATGCTAAACATAAAAGCAAAATAAATGGCCACAAAATTTCAGTACTGAACAGCAGACTATAAGTGGCAAGTTCAGTTGATTTAATAATGAAGGCTTCTTTTCCTTACAAAAAGTTACTTTGGACAGGACCCAGCCTTATGCCTCTGCAAAAAGTCATCATCCTTCCCATCCAAAATCCATTTATTTTGACCACTAAAATGAGTCCATGAATTCTTTCAAAGTGTATAGTCAGAGGTGCCTCCATATCCAGAAACATTTGTTCTTTATGAGTCTAATCACTGCCTAATTGCTGGGACATTCATATTGCCATTGAGGGAGTTCCTAGTACTGTTACAGTCAATTCTGACTTTGGCCAGTAAGCCTAATTTTAGAGGTCTTATACTCTCTTTATGTTATAAATTGTTTTAGTTGCCAGTCTTAGAAGCCTTGTCAGTGACAATATTTCAGCTAAGATACAGGTAATGGTGCCACTTTTTTTGCCTGTGGAAAAATAAAAAATAAAAAAAGAATCATAGCAAGGTCCCAACAGCCCCTGTCAAGAAAGAGGAGAGCATCATAACAGATTAGCTACTTAGTTCCCCTCATACAAACCCAATTCTGAAGGGTGAGGGAGATAATGAAACAAGCTTTTTGGGGAGTGGGGGTGGGGAAGACTATAGGGATTCATTTATTTTAAGCCTGTACGTGGAGTACAAGGATAGCTTTGTCTTTTTCAAGGTTACTCTTAAAGCCTGAGAAAATGTATGCAAAGAAATTCCAAAATACTTCTGTGCAATTATTTTCTTGCTTTGTCTTTTTTTTTCCTCTTTGCTTGGTCAAAATAATTGTTGCATCTTTCATTTCCCAGAAAGTACTTGATTCTTTTCTCTGAAATACTCATCCCTTGACAGGAAAGAGAATTGACATAGACACATAAGCTGAAGCAAAATTTATTTTTGTTCATAACCATATTTAATACCCATTCCTTGATGTAGGTTGAAGAATTTAGGAGTAGGAAAACTAGGAGCATGTTCCTTTTCCTTTTTAGAATTTGGGGGTACTTGGAGTTGAACTCGGGGGAAATTCTACTTCTGAGCTACACCACCAGCCCCTTTTATTTTTTTAATTTGAAATGGGGTCTCACTAAGTTGCTGAGGGTCTTGCTAAATTGCAGAGGCTGGCCTCAAACCTGCAATCTTCTTGTCTCAACCTCCCAAGTACTGGGGTTACAGGCTTGCACTACCAGGCTCAGCTTCCTTTCACTTTTTATTTAATCTCTTTTGTTCTGGTACAGGTTATCTATATAGCAATAATTACAGTCTCAGGTAGATGCTTGGAAGGTTTTCTTTCCCCTCATTAATTCAGTAGCTCCCCTGCCTCTGGGACTATGTTTTATAGTCTCATCAATGCTGTTCTCTTGCTAATTCATACTCATCATGTTCATGTAACATTATGTAGACACAGGCCTTTAGCAATCCTGGAATAGTGATGAAATCCAAAAACATTGTTTGGAACCCATACCAACAATACAGTTGAGTGCTGCTTTAAGGTCAAGGGAGAGGCTGGGTCCCAGCCATAGGTGCATTAGCTTCCAGACCTACTTTGGTCCATATGAAATGGCATCTCATCTCAATTGTCAAAGCCCCCAGTGATGACAACTTCTCAAATTCAAAGGGCAGGAACTGGAGAGAAAAGTTAGCTGAAGGACATTTTCCTCTCTATCTGCAATGGAGTCATTAGAGTTTGTTAAGTGTCTAGAGTCTGTTTGTTGGTCAGTCCTTTGGCATAAACTTCCTTTACACCCTGATTCATCCTTCCCCCAGTTCATTCCCGGCCCCTCCCCCACCTCCCATCATATTTTGAAAGACTATTCCCTAGCTCCAATTACTGGCAGTCCTCTTTCCTTTTAAGCATGGTTCTCATTTCCTTGTTTTTATAAACCTGGATTTTATAAATTCAGGTTTCCTCCTAGGGCTCCAACTGCAACACAAAACAACCTGTTTAAAGCATTGCTCATTTGAGTTGTGGACCATTCATTCCTGAGCACCAAATGGTGGAACTTGGGGTTGACAATAGACATGAATTGACTACTGAGCCTCAAATATATTAAGAGATGATATTTTCACATCCCGAGTCCATTGAACATTCACAATGGTCTTGGGTATAGTCCCACCCGAGCTTTGAATCTACCTATAGTGGGCCAGGAGCCGGGCATGGTGGCACACACTTGTAATCCCAGTAATTGGGAGGCTGAGACCAGGGGATCTGGGTTCGAGGCCAGCCTCAGCTATTTAGTGAGGTCCTCCGCAACTTAGTGAGACCCTATTTCAAAATAAAGAATAAAAAAATAGGACTGGGGGTGAAGCTCAGAGGTAGAATGTCCCTGGGTTCAATCCCCATACCGCAAAAAAAAAAAAAATAATAATAATAAATAAAAAGTGGGCCAGGTACACCTTTTAATCTGAGGTCAAGTAATAGAGGTACACGAGCCTCTGGTGCATGGCTTGAGAGGAGGTAATGGCAACAGACAGCAGAATGTGTTCCATGCCATCACCAACCTCAACACACACACCATAAACTCAAAGCCTTGCTCTTGGGAGTCTACCAAGGAGACTTGGTTGGATATTGGCTATGTATTCATCAAGATTTCTGAGTTGGATTCTCAGCTTCACCTCCTTCTAGCTCCATCTTAGCAACTTACTAAGTTCTCTATGCTAGATTTTTGTCTTTGTAAAAGGGGAATTATGATAGTTCCTACATCAGAAAGTAGATTAAATTATATTGTTCATTCAACATGCCTAGCATGGAGAGTCTGTACATATTAGCTATTGGCTTTATTTTTGTTTTGATTTTAGAAAAAGAAAGGCATATCAAAAGCCCAATCTGGAGCCCTGAGGCAAAGGTTCTTTTGTTCAAAGACAAAACAATCATATTTCATTCAGGGGATTGTTTAAAAGTATCTGTGAGATATTAGTAAAAGTAAAACTATATATACTCAAGAGATTCAAAGAAAATAAACCAAATTTGATTGCTTTTCTCAGTGACAAACATATGAAATTTTTTTTATTTCTTTAAAATTTCTGTCATGAGCATGAAGTACGTTTACAGTAAGAAAAGGTCATTATTTTTACAAAATATTCATGCCTACAATTTCCATCTGACAGTGCATATTTCTTAGCTTCTCTTCTCAAAGTCCTTATGCTTATCTATCTCAAAGATGGTCTTTGCTAGATTCTTTGGTTAACAAGAGTGTCAAATAACTGGGAGACCAATCGATACCTATATATGATTTGTGTGTGTGTATGTGTACATGAAATTATCATTATAAATTCAATTTTCATTCTGTTTTATTTTTGAAATATTTATATATCAAAATGTAAAAATAATCTACTTTCAAGAATAATCAAATCTTGTTATTTAGTCATTTTTTATTTGAGGTTTATTTTATAGTGGAGTTTGAATCCAGGGGTACTCTATCAGCCTCCCAAGTACTAAGGTTACAAATATGTGCCATCAACTTGGCTTATTTGAGATATTTTGTTTGTATAAGTAAAATAGAATATTACAAATAAAGTTCAAGTTTCTTTTTTTCCCTCTCCAAGTTCCATCTTCTTATCTATTACCAGGGATAGCTATTATGATGAATTTGGAGGGTACCATTTCAGTCCGTACTTTGTATTTTAGTTTTTATTTTTATTTTGTTCTTTGGTTGTTGTCTTCGGTACTAGAAATTGGATTTGGGGGCTCCTGCATACTAAACACATATTCTACCACTAAGCTTGCACCTATTACCTCAAATTTATTATCATTATTATTATTATTATTATTATTATTATTATTATTATTATTTTGCAGCCTAGGGGTTGGGTTCAGGGCTTTATGCATGCTAGGCAAGCATTCTAACACTGAGCTTATGCCTCAACCCTCATTCCATAGTTATGCATTTTAACTGTATATATATATATATATATATATATATATATATATATATATATCAAGGTAGATATTATTGTTTTTCATGCTTTATAGTGTTTACTTATACTTTCACACTGTAATCTATCATTTTAAACCTTGAATATTTAAATTCAAATTATACTTTGTAGATCAGTGCAGTCCAATAAAAATATAATAGAGCCACAGAAATGATTTTAATTTCCTAGTAGCCACATTAAATTAAATTAATATATTTATTTATATTTGATATCTATATATTTTATTTAGCCAAATATATGTATATTATTCTAACATATGGCCTTAGTCCAACTGCCCAATAGTTTTTGTAGCTAGTGGCAACCATATTTCATAGCACAATTTTAGTTCTATTCATAATGATACATATTCACCTAATTTTTGTAGAGCATATTAACTTACTGATATAAAATCAGGTTTTTTTCCCTATTGCAAATAATACTTCACTGAACATTTTAGTCTTGCCTCCTGCTACACATATTCAAGGGTTTCTCTTGATGAATACTTGTTCACCCAAGTTCATAGGGGTGAGGATCTATTTCTAGGACTGGTGCCAAAATGTTCCTTACAGTGGAACAATCAATTTCCATTTCTCTGTAGCAGGGGCTGAGAGTGTTTGATCCCATGCATCTTTACTCCAAACTATCGAATGATTTTTCACTTCATTTATTAACCGAGATACCTGGGCAAACTAGGGGATATGGAAACTAGAAAATATCTCTAAATGGGATAAGTCACTGTATGCACAGATGTGGAGAAGCAGGAAGATCATTAACTTTTGATTTGAATATCATTTTATACTCTGCTCCTGAGAAACCTCTGTACCCAAGTCATATCAGTAAAGGAATATAACCTAAGCACTAAGATATGACAAAGACCCCCAAAGAGCCCTGTATCAGCCAGCAGTCTCACAGACATAATCCAAAACAACTGACCACACAGCTTAGAGGATAGCAGATTTATTTGCTCACAGTTTTTGGAGATTTCCGGTTCAGGCCATGTGAGGCCAGGGTCTGGATGTCAGGGCATGGCAGGGCATGGCAGTGGAAAGCAGAGGAAGAGAGTAAGGGTTCTGCTCCCACGCAAGGGGATTCAAAGACAAACTCACAGTCCCCCAGGCCACACCCCAGGGACTCACCTTCTCCTGCCACACCTACCAGCCTAGGTTACCTAGTAAATCCATCACAATGGGTTTATCCACTGATGAGATTAGAACCCTCATGATTGATCGCATTAACTCTAAACGTTAATACATGAGCTCTTCAGGGGATATTCTATACCTAACCATAACACGCCCTCATAGAGGAGTCGTCAGTAACATAGAATACTGAGAATCATGTCAGCTTCATGGTGCAAATCGCCACAGAGTGTCACAGAGTTCAATGCCAAGAGTTTTCCACAGGACCTTTCTGTGCTGCCTGTCCTTCCCTCACTGGTTAGATGACATCAATAATACCAAAAATTCCATACAGCTCTAATAATCTATAATTCTGTATCATCGTCCCTTTCTCAGTATTATATAGATGAACAACTGCAGCTGCATCTTGTTCATGGCAAAACTGGAATAAAGCCAGGATCTACTTCCCTCTACCTACTACTCTTTCCACAATAAGTGGAACCAACATTGTACTGAGCATTTAACTAATAATATATCATTTAATCTTTGCTATTATTTGCTATAAGATAGATATGATTATTATCTCTGCTTTATAAATGATGAAATTAAGACATAGAAAGATAAGCAGTTTATCAGAGCTGCCTTCAAAGCATATCTTGAATATATTTTTTCGCCAGCACCATTACTACCATAGTCCAAACCTATGCAATGTCTCTTCTAGATTCCTGTAGTATAACTGTTCTACCTATTTCCATGCTTGCCTCTCCCAGTTTTTCAAAAACGTAATCAAATTACATCATCTTTCTGCTTAAACTCTCCCATGGTTTCTTATTACAGATAAAATAAAATATAGGCTCCTTACCATGCATGGACTTTGAGACTCAGTGGAACCAGGCTCTTATCTTTCTAATCTCACCTTCTGCTATGCTATTCTAGAGGACCCTTACTACAGTCTTTCTCTTCATCTCTGTTAACAAAATAGGCAGCTTCTGCTGGGCTTTAGCCCGCCACACTTCACAGTCTCCTTCTTCAGCATCTTCACATTTCATCTTTCAGCCTTCAGCTGGAGTTTCACCCCTTAGAGAAATCTTCCCTGCCTGTTTGAGCTGAAGAACAGTGTCTCATCCTTCCTACCAATTCTGACAATCATTCCATCTGAAAATACCTTATGATTTACTTATTTTTTTATCTCACCCACTAGAATATATACTCCACATGCTAATTTATGTTCTGTAAGAAGCAGACATTAGGATGATCTTAGAAGGGCAAGGATTTTTATTAGGGGAAATGTCTGAGAAAGAAAATAAGAAAGGAACTTAAGTTTGAGAGAGCCATCAAAATGTGACAAGTTGGACCCTATCTAAAGGAGAGAGAAGGAAAGTTGGATTGAAGTGAACTCTACTGTAGCACAGACTAAAGAATGTTCAGCAGTACCATCATTGAGTCCTAGAACCATGTACCACAAGAATGGACTTGTCTTGGTGTCCTTGCCTCAGTCTCTGGCAGGGAACGTTCCCTGGGAAGTGTAGCCTGTTGCAAAGGCTACAGGGGATTTCAGAGCACAGATCTGAGGTCCTCAGTCAATTTTGCTCCCATAGTTGGAGATCTGTGAGACACATTCATCTGCCTGCCACATTTGTAAAATCAAGGAATATGTTACCTTCCTATTCTCAGTGATTTTGACTAGAAGATCCTCAAGATATACTTGTGGAATATATGAATGAATACACAAAAGAGTGAAGAACCTTGTCCAAGATCATGTAGGTGGGAAGAGTGGGAAGAGCAGAAATTGGAAAGCAGCTTCTCTTTCTAGGCAGCTAGTGCTCCTGCTGCTTCTTGACTATGCCCATTATTTATTCTGTCTCTTAGACTATAAAATAGGACAAAATAGAATAAATTATGTACTTTGATTGAACTTCTGAGGAAACAGAAGTCCCTTCTGCAGTGGATTGTCCTTTAGCACAAATTTATTGGCTTGAACCAAATACAAAGAACAGAGAAGTTTATTCATCACTCTGCAGAAGAAAAAGTGGGAACCACGCCCCATCTAGTCAGATGTAGCAGACATACAAAGTGGAATCTTTTTGCTTTAAGAGCAGATGCAAAAGAGAGGAAAAACAAAAGCCTGTGCTTTTCCACGAAGGTTAAGAGTGTACATCAGCTCTGGACTCATTAAATGTCGCATAAAGAAAAGCAGTGCATTCATATAACCACTGCCTGATACAATAATCAATAAAGGCTGGGATATTTATATGAAGGAGTTGAGTTTTATCACAAAGGATGAACATCTAACTTGACCATCTTACAAAACTTCTCAAATAAACAGAAGAGACATCTTAAAATAAGCTTCACTGCATGCAAACAGCCAACATAATAGAAACCACATAAAATTATTTTTAAATGTTGTACTTTGAAGCTGATAGCTTGAGATCAAAGACAGTGGTGAATTGCTTATCTAAAACATCTCCTTAGAAATTTGGATGGCAAAAATAAACAACTTTGTTCTTAGCCTTAATCATTTTCCCTAAAAGCAAACAGGATAGTACTAGTTGTCCATAGATGGAGTGTAATATAATGAGCAAGTGAAGAGAAATTGGTGGGGAATGAGAGGAGCTTATGTAATGTGGAGTAACCAGTCTTCATTTTGAAACCTTAGGGATTTTATGCTATGTAGCAGATGTGTCCTTCTGTGTCTTTAACTTAGAGCCAAGAGAAGGGGAATCTTCAAGTTGTTTTGATTCAGGAATCAGAATCAAAAGGACTACAGTGGTTGAAGACAGGTAAAAAGAAAGGAAGTGGGAAAAGATGGTTAATCATAAGAGAGACAAAAATTGGGATGTATTTGTCCTAAAATATCATTTTTGCAAAGGTAAAAATGAGGCAAATAGGAGAGGAGTTTACATGACATGAGAGAGAGAGTGGACAGCAGCCTGGTGACAATGGAGGGTTCTTGTGGAGGTGAGAGAAAAGAACTTGCTTGCTGAGACAGGAGGATTGCAGCTTTGAGGCCAGCCTTAGCAACTTAGTGAGACCCTGTTTCAAAATAAAAAGCCCTGGAGATGTAGCTCAGAGGTAGAATGCCTCTGGGTTCAATCCCCAATACCACAAAACAAACATACAAACTTGCTTTTATGCTAATTTTGCCTAATGTAGTTGTTCATAAGCAGATTCCCTGACTCCACTTCAGATTTACTAAATCAGAATCTCTAGGAATGGGGGCTGATAATCTTTCTGATCAACCAAGTCTGACTGGCTGGCTCACTATGAATTTGAGGGCTTCACTCACTAGGAAATTAGTATCAGCAAATGCCATCACCAGTGTAGATACAGGCAACACACACTAATGCTTGTCACGCTGAAACCAGTAAGAATACTCCTGACCATATTGCTTCCATTCCTTTGAGATGTCTTTCTGAAATAGGACTTCACAGTGATGAATTAGTCTCACCTTTATGTGGTAGAAAGGAAAAAGAGGCCGAAGTCAGACTTGAAATGCCACACAGGTGTTTTAAAGGCATGACAAAAGGAAAAGAAGGTTGCCAAGCTAAAGAAAATAATAATAATAATAATAACAATAATAATAATAATATAGAATTATTATATAATAACAACATACATCATAATATTATAACAACATATTATATATAATTATATAATAATACATTATTATTATTGAGCAGTTTTAGTTTCAGAGCAAAATTAAGAAAAAGATACTGAGATCTCCCATATGCCCACTGCCCCCATATATGCATAGTTTCCCACATTATTAACATCCCTCACCAAAGGGGTGCATTCACAACTGGTAAAACTACATTACCCATCACAATCACTCCAAGTCCATTGGTCATTAGGGTTCACTCTTGATATTATATATTCTGTGGGTTTGGACAAATGTATACCAGCACATCCAACATTATATTATCATATGGAGCCCTTTTACTGTGTTTTGCCTATTCATCTCTCTATCCCCTATCCTCAACAGCTGGCAACCACTGATCTTTTTACTCTCTCCATAGTTTTATCTTTTTGATAATGTCACACATTATAAAATATGTGACATACGTGGAGTATATGGCCCTCTCAGATTGCCTTTTTTCACTTAATAATATGCATTTAAATTTCTTCTGTCTTTTTATGGCTCAATTGCTCATTTCATTTTAGGACTGAATAATATTCCATTGTCTATATGTAACACAGTTTATTTATACTTTCACCACTGAAGGATATTTTTGTTCCTTCCAAATTTTGACCATTATGAAAAAAGCTGCTATAAACATTCATGTACAAGATTGTGTGAACATCAAGTTTTTAACTCCTTTGGGTAGATATGATTCCTGGGTCATATAACAAGGTATGTTTTGTTTTGTAAGAAATTGTCAATTGAGCTTCACTAGTGGCATTCCCACTAGCAATAAATGAGAGCTCTTGTTGATCCACATCTTTGCCAGCATTTGGCATTGTTGGTGTTCTGGACTTCAGTCATTCTAGTAAGTGTGTAGTGATATCTTTTTGTTTTGTTTTGTTTTTATTTTTTGCTTTGGCTTTGTGGTTCCTGGGGATTGAATCCAGGAGCATTCTTTTTTTTAATTTTAATTTTTATTCATACATTTTAGGCATACATCTTTGTTAGGTTCTATACCAGGAGCATTCTACCTCCAAGCCCACCAGCCCTTTTTATTTATTTTGTGTTTTGAAACAGGGCCTCTCTAGGTTACTGAGAGTCTCACTATGTTGCTGAGGCTCTCCTTGAACCTGTGATCCTCCTTTCTCAGCCTCCAAAGTACTGAGATTATAGGAGTGCACCACCACACCCAGCTTGTTAATTGGTAATCAATCATTCTACCAATGACATGATTTAAGTCATCATTCTACTGATGATGTATAGTGTAGGTAATCAATCTACCAATGACAATGATGTAAGTATTCATTCTACCAATGATGTATAATGCAGGTAATCATTCTTCTGATGACATATGATGTAGGTAATCATTCTTTTCCTATGTTAATTTACTATTTGTATATCTTCTCTGACAAGTATCTGTTAAGGTCTTGGCCTATTTTTTATTTAGGTTGTTTTTCTATTGTTTAATTTTAAGTATACTTTTTATACTTTAGATAGCAGTCCTTTCTGAGATGTGTCTTTGGCAAATATTTTCTCACAGTTTGTAGCTTGAATTTTTGTTCTTTTGACATTGTTTTTTACAAAGCAGAAGCTTTAAATTTTCATGACATTTATCTTATAAGCTATTGTTTTCATGGATCATGACTTTGATGTATTTAAAATGTCACCACTGCACCCAAGGTCATCTAGGATTTCTTCTATGTTATCTTCTAGGACGTTTATAATATAGCATTTCATTTTATGTCGATGATCCTTTGGGGTAGAGTAACTTTTTTCATGTGAATAATTATTGTAGCACCATTTGTTGAATACTACCTTTGTACTGTGGTATTGCTTTGATCCTTTGTCAAAGATAAGTTGACCCAATTGATGTGGGTGTATCTGGGTCTCTATTCAGTTCCTTTTATTGATTACTACTGCAGGTCTTAAGGTTGGGTAGTGTCAGTCCTCCAACTTTATTCTTCTCCTTAAACATTGTGTTGGTTGTTCTGCATCTTTTGCCTTTTGATTTAAAAGAAAACAAAAAAACTAGAATCAATTGGTTGATATCCATATAATTTGCTGAAATTTTTGACTGGGTTGTATTTAACCTATAGATCAGGTTAGGAAGAACCATCATCTTGAAGATATTGAGTCTTCCTATCCATGAATATTGAGAATATTGACTTTTTCTTCATTTGTTTAGTTCTTCTTTGGTTTTATTTGTTAGAATTTTATAGATATCCTCAATGCTATAGTTTTAATCTTGAATGTCCCCTAAAGGCATGTGTATTAAAGTTTTGTATCCCAGCAGGAGGAATGCCATTGAGAAGTACAGGAACCTTTAAGAGGTGGAGCCTAGTAAGAGGTCTGTAGATCATTGGAGGTAGGGTCTAGTGGGAGAAGTTCACTGAAGGTATATCCTTGAAGAATTTGGTAGGACATTTATTCCTTTCTCATTTTTCTCTTTTGCTTCCTGACCATGAGGTGAGCAGTTTTGGTCCACCATGTGCTCCTCCATAATGTGCTGGCTGCCTTGCCTCAAGCCCAAAGCAACAAAGATAATTGATCATGGATTAGAGCCTACAAAACTAGAAGCCAAAATAAATCTTTATTCTTTATAAGTTGATTATCTCAGATAATTTGTCATAGTGATGGAAAGCTGACTAACACACTCATATAGATCTTGTGCATATTTTGTTAGATTTATACCTAAATATTTCACTTTGGGGATGCTACTATAAGTGGTATTGTGTTATTAATATCAAGCTAAACTTGTTCATTTATGATATATAGGAAAGCAATTGAGTTTTATATGTTAACTTTTTATTCTGCAACCTTGTTATAATTATTTATTAGTTCCAGGAGGTTTTTAGATATTCTTTCAGATTTTCTACATTGATGATCATGTCATCTTGGAACAAAGTTTTACTTCTTCCTTCACAAATTGTATATCTTTTATTTATTTTTTAAAAAATCTTGCATTAACTAGGACTTCCAGTATTATGTTACAAAGGAGTAGTGAGAGGGGACATCCTTATCTTGTTTCTGATCTTAATGAGAAAGCTTTTAGTTTTTCACTATTTAGTATGATGTTAACTGTAAATTATTTTTGTAAATATTTTTATCAGGTTATTATTAAGTATTATGGTAACTGTAAATTGTTTTTGTAGATATTTTCTATCAGGTTGAAGAAGTTCCTTTCTATTTCTAGCTTAATGAGAATTTTTATAATGAATGGGTGTTGGATTTTCTTCACATGTTTTCTCTTTATCTATTGATATGATCATGTAACTTTTCTATTTTATTTGTTGATTTTCAAATTTTGGACTTGACTTGAAAACCTAGGTAAATCCTACATGGGCATGATTTATAATTATTTTTATATATACATTTAGAGAGAGTAACATTATGTTAATTTTAATTGGAGTGCTCTATAAATATCATTAGGTCAGTTGATTGATGGCATTATTCAAGTGTTCTATATCTTTAGTGATATTCTAGAAAAATCATTAAAAGAAGAGTATTAAAATCTCATACTCTAATTGAGGATTTGTCTGTTTTCCTTTGCTATTTGTTATGGTTTGAATTTGGCTTGTCCCCCTGAACTGAGGAGTTTATCCCCAAAGTCTTATGTTAATGGTATTAAAAGAGTTGAAATGTCATTTGATGAAGTTGTTTAGAAGTGGAACCTCTGGGAAGTGATTAGATTACAGTAGAGTGAAACCTCATGGTTGAATCCTAATGGTTTTATAGCCAGAAATACTCATGTGTTTCCATCATGTTGTGATGCAGCCAAGGAGAGCCCTTATCAGATCCTGAATGATGCTGTTTTGACTTCCAGTCTCCAAAACTATGAGCCAACATAAGCCTTTTCTTTATGTAAAGTAGCCTGCCTTGGGTATTTCATTAAAGTAATGAAAAGTTGAATAATACCTAGTTCTGGTTTTGCTTTGTGTATTTTGAAGGTCTGTTATTTGGTATGTAAACTTAGGATTGACTTTGGTGAATTGAATTCTTTATATTATGAAATGACCTTATCTATCCCTTATAATATTTTCGCATTGCAATCTACTTCATCTGATATTAATACAATCACCCCAGCTTTCTTTTGACTCATGTTAGAATGGTATGTATTTTTACTTCCTTTTAATGTTTTGTGTTAGTATCTTTATAGTATGCTTCTAGTAGGCAGTATTTAGTTGTATTCTCACTTTTCATTAAGTCTGACAATTTCTGCATTTTAATTATTATACTTTTAATTATGATACTACCAATATAGTTGAGTTTACAACTATCTTGCACTTTTTCTATTCATCTCATTGTTCTTTTATCTTTTTTCTTTGTCTATTTTTAACTTTTCTATGATTCTATTTTCTTAGTTTGTATGCTTATTTTAATCACTTTTACTGGTTGGTTTAGTATATTCATTTAAGTTATCATAGCCTAACTTCAAATTATATTATATCATTTCAAGATTAGCATAAGAACCTTTCAATAGTATACTTCCTTTTCCCGCTCCCTAGGCTTTTTGTTATTAACCCCATACTGCAAAAGCTACCACATTTTACAAGTGCTATTAACCCTAAACTATATTGATACCACTTTAATTTAAAGTTAAGTATACTTGAGGAGATTTAAGTAATAATAAAATATATATTTACCATCCTGCATTTTCTTGCCTTTGTATTAATTTGTATTTAAGTCTTGTAGCATTTTCCTTTTGCCTGAGGACTTTCTTTAAAACTTATTGTGGTATGGGTCTGTTGGTGACAAATCCTTTTAGTTTATGTATGTATAAGATAGCATTTCTTTTTCTTTTAATTTTTTATGCTTTTATTGGTGCATTATAGTCTCGTATCATACTGTCAGCACCATTAGCAATCAGAAAGATGCAAATTAAAAATACACTGAGATTCCATCTAACCCCAATTAGAACAACAATCACTAAGAAGTTAAACAATAAATGCTGGTGAGGATGTGGGAAAATAAGAACCCTTCTATACTACTGGTGGAGTTGTTAGTATAGCCGCTATTCAGAACAGTATAGAGATTCCTCAGGAAACTGAGAATGGATCCACCATATGATCCAGCTATACCACTTCCGGATATCTTTCCAAAGGGACTGAAATCAGATTATTATAGTAGTAGATGCATATTCATGTTTATAGCAGCACAATTCTTATTAGCCAAATTATGGAATCAACCCAGGTGTCCATCAACAGATAAATGGATTACAAAATTATGGGATATACACACACTGGAATTCTACCAACAACAAAGGAGAACAAAACTATGTTATTTGTAGGAAAATGGATGGACCTTTGTTAAGTGAGATTAGCCAGTCACAGGAAGTGAAGGGTCATATCTTTTCTCCAATATGTGGAAGAGAGAATAGTTGGGATACAAAAGAAACTTTGGATAATGGAGGAGGAACCTCAGAGGAGCCAGGGAGGTGGTCTTGGGTAGAAGGGAGGGAGAATTAATGAAGGAAACACTTCGGCTGACATTATGTGAGAATATCAGAATACTAATGCCAACCTCAATATTTTGTATGGGGAAGGTGCCAGAGGAAATATCAGAAAGTGTTGTGTGCATGTATGTCACTTCTTTTAATTTTGAAAGCTATTATTACTAGATATAGAATTTCAGGTTTCTGGATTGTTTTTCTTTTGGCATTTTACACTTTTTATTATTGCTCTATTGTCTTCTCATTTGCATATTTCCAGTGAGAAATCTGATGTCATTTTTTATCTTTGTGCTTCTGAACTTATTCTGTGGCTACTTTTAAGATTTTCTTTTTATCACTGGTTTTAAACAACTTGATTTTGATGTGTTTTGATGTCATGTGTTCTTCATATTTATATAGTTGGAGTAAACCGAATTTCTTCAGTGTTCAGATTTTAGTTTTTAGAAAATTTAGTGGATTTTTGGTAATTATTTCCACAAATGTATTCTTTCCCCCACTCTCCTCTCCTATAGGCAGTCCAATTACAAATATATTTGACCACTTAAATTGTATCACAGAACATTTATGCTCTGTTCATTTCATTTATAAAGAATGTAAACCAAACTACCAGAATAATGCATGCATATCTATGTTTACAGTAGCACAATTCAAAATTGCCAAACTATGGAACCAGCCAAGATATCCATCAACAGATGAATGAATTACAAAACTCTGGGATATGTACACAATGGAATTTTACTCAGCCATAAAGAACAAAATTATGTTACTTTCAGGGAAATGGATGGAATTGGAGAACATTATGCTAAGTAATTAGTCAGTCACAAAAAGTGAAAAGTTGGATGTTCTCCCTAATATGTGGAACCTACAGAGAAAACAGGACATAGGAGGGACTCCAGACAAAAGAGGAGAAACTTTAGATGAGTGAATAAGGCAACCTAACTGGGGAGATGGGGGAAGGGAAGAGGGAAACACCTCAATGGACATGATGTATCAAAGTCAATCATTGTGCTGAGCATGGGAGGGAGGGGGGAGGGAATCTGGTGAGACCTGGAGAGGGCTCAATAAGTGCTGGGTGCATGTATGCCTCTATCACCTTGAACTTCAAGATGTATGATTATAATGCACTAATAAAATGGGAAAAAAACAAAAAATAGGGATAATCTAGACTGAAAAATACTGTCACTAATATCTTCAGAGAGCAATAAGTGAAGATATTGTATTTATGGAACAATCAACAATGCTTTGGGAAGAAAAAAAGAATCAACCAGACATGGTAGTGCACATCTGTAATCCCAGTACTTTAAAGGCTGAGACAGAAGAATCACAGGTTCAAGGAGAGCCTCGGCAACATAGTGAGACTCTCAGCAACCCAGTGAGGCCCTGCCTCAAAATAAAAATAATATGGGGCTGGAGGTGTAGCTCAGAGATAAAATTTCCCTGGCTTTAAGCTCCCTCCCCCAAAAGAGTCTTTATGAAAATAAAATTTGAGCAAAACTAAAAATCAATAAAGGTTTGGAATATAAAGTTCAAGATATTTTTAAGAAGGTAGAATAGAAAAAAACAGAGATAGAAAACAGAAAATAAATGTTAAAAAAAATAGAGCATCAAGCCAGGAGATTCAACATATGACTAATAAGAATTCAAAAAAGAGAAAATGACAATGTGGGCTTATTTTTTAAATCCACAGAAGGACACAAGTTTCCAGAATGAAAGAATCTGTTATGTTGTTTGTAATTATGAATGAAAGGGGAAAAAAGATTCACCAAGGACTACCATAGTGAAACTTCAGATGCTTAAATTTCTAAAGAGAATAAAACAAACAAAGAACAGCAACAACCACAACAGGAAATAAGTGAAAGAAAGTGAATAAGAAAGGAATTGAAGTTCACAATGGAAATTGTGAAAGCCAAAAAGAGTGAAGCAATGCACTAGAGAAAGTGATTTTCTATTCTTGATCAACAATTAACCTTGCAATAGGAAGAATAAAGGCGTTTCAGTCATGGAAGCTCTCACTCCCAAGAAATCACTGGAAGATATTTCCACCACAATAAGGGTTAAACTAGGGGAGAGAGAGAGAGAGAGAGAGAGAGAGAGAGAGAGAGAGAGAGAGATCTCTAGCACAAGGGATTCTAGAGAAAATACTTGGAGAAATAGAAAATACCTATACACAAGAAATACCTTGAGAAAATTAGTTCAGATTACAACAAAAGGATTTTTGGATGGAAAAAAGAAAGGAGAAGGAAGGAAGGAAAGAAGGAAAAAAGATGTTTCTGATTATATGGAAAATAGAATTTAAATGAGAATTCTTTTATATATATCACTAAATTGGGGTGAAATTATGTACATAGAATGCTAAGCAAGTAATCAAAGATAGTAATGAAAACCAAAATTCTTATAAAAACAAACTATCATAGGACTCTACCTGCCTAACAATGAGCAATATGTATACAGATATTATGATATAACCATTAGCCCAGTGTGGTGTCACATGCTTGTAAACCCAGTACTTGGGAGTCTTAGACCAGAGGATCATAGGTTCGTGGGCAGCCTCAGCTACTTAGTGAGGTCTTCCACAACTTAGTGAGAGAGATGCAAATCAAAACTACCTTGAGATTTCACCTAACTCCAATCAGAGTGGCAATCATAAAAAACATGAACAACAACAAATGCTGGCGAGGATGTGGAGAAGTGGGAACCCTAATACATTGTTGGTGGGATTGCAAATTAGTGCAACCACTTTGGAAAACAGTATGGAGGATCCTCAGATGAATGGGAACAAACCTACCATATGATCCAGCAATACCACTTCTGAGTATCTACCCAAAAGAATGGAAACCAAACTATCAGACTGATGCATGTGTATCTATGTTTATAGCTGCACAATTCACAATTGCCAAACTATGGAAACAGAAAAGATGTCCATTGACAGATGAATGGATTACCAAACTATGGGATATGTACACAATGGAATTTTACTCAGCCATAAAGAAGAACAAAATCATGCTGTTTGCAGGGAAATGGATGCAACTGGAAAACATTATGTTAAGTGAGATTAGCCAGTCACAACAAGTAAAAAAGCATATGTTCTCCCTAATATGCGGATGCTAGGGAGAAGATGGGGCAAAAGAGGGACTTAGATGAAAAAGGAGAAACCCTAGATAAGCAAAGAAATTGACTTAACTGAAGGGGGTGGACAGGGGAGGGGGACACCCTAATGCACATGATGTACTTTCACAAATATATCAAAGTCAATCACTAAACTGAACTTGAGAAGGAGGGAGTGTGAGGGAGTGGGTTGGGGATTGGGGAAGGGGTTAAATGAGTAATGTGTGCATATATGTCTTTATCAGCTTGTACCTAACAAAGACGCATGATTATAATGCACCAATTAATATAAAAAATAAATAAAATAGGTAAATATGAGCTGGGTATGGTGGTGAATGCTTACAATCCTATTATTTGGGAGGCTAAGACAGAAGATCCCACATTTGGGGCCAGACTCAACTACTTAGTGAGGCCCTCTGCAACTTAGTGAGACTCTGTTTCAAAAATAAAGAATAAAAATAGGGCTGGGGGTGTACCTCAATGTAGAATGCCCCTGGGTTCAATTCCCAGTACTGAAAAAAAATAGGTAAATATTAAGATAAGAATATAGACATAGTATTTACAAGTATGAAGATACATTACAGAAGAAAAATCTAAGAGTACTGGAGCATGAGGAGGGTTATAGCCTATATTTTCCCTTTGTAAGTCTCATAGTTTTATTTAACCTTTTAAATTATGCATTCATGATTTTGATAAAAATAAAAATTAATTTAAAACAGATTAAAATCATCACTAATCTCTACTAGTACAATGTTGATAGGAAACTTGTTAATGTACCTTCTTTGTTGTGTCATAATACCTACTAGTAATCTTTTCATTACTTACAGGACAAAGATTATGAGATTTTTAGATTGGCATTTGTATCAATTAGCTATTGCTGGGTAACAAACCATCCCAAAATTTAACAGCTTAAAAAAATTCCATATATTATTGCTCACAAGTCTATGGGGTGAGCAGGATGCTTCTCACTTCATTGGGGCTTATTCATGTGTCTGAGATTACTTCTGGGTCAGGCAAGCAGCTCAGTCAACACAGGCAGGACTGTCTCATGTGTTTGGTGATTTCTGATTCTTAGCTGGACTGGGATAACATTTTCTGGGACATTTGGACTCCTTGCCTCTGACATGGTCTCTCATCCTCTGACATGTTAACCAGGTTTGCTCACATAACATTTGGCCAGAGTTCCAAGAAAGTGAAAAAGGGTACAAGATCTCTTAAGTCTGAGGCTCAAGACTGACACATTACTTCTGCCTCATTCCATTAGTCAATCCAATTATTAGGCCAGCCCAGATTCAAAGAGTAAGGGAATAGACTCCATCTCTTCAGGAGAAGACCTTCAGTAATGTTGCAGAGTGTATGGCTATGTATGAGGAGAGTCAGAGAATTGTAAGCATTTTTGCACTCCATCTCTGTCAACACTCAAGGTCTAACCTCCCTTCTCACATAGGTTTTTCTTAGTCCATAGACATACATACCTAACCCAGAGGCTTTTCTATACCTTGTACATGACACCCAGAAATCTATCTATTCAGATTATAGAACAGATCAAGTTCCTGTTCCCTTTCCTTCCTTGGCCTTTCCAAACTTTTTGTGATCTCCTATATTATCAGTAGCACTCATTTTCCATTTGACCATTTAACTTTACCATAGAAATATCTTTTTTTTCCTTTTTGTGATACTGGGGATTGAACTCAGGGGTGTTCTTCTTCTGAGCTACCACCTAGCCCTTTTTATTTTTTTATTTTGAAACAAGGTCTCACTAAGTTGCTGAGGGCCTTCCTAAGTTGCTGCGGCTGGCCTCAAACTTGAAGTCCTCCTGTATCAGCCTCCCAAGTACTGAGATTATAGGTGTGCACTATCATGCTGGGCCATTATAGAGATATCTTAACCCTGAGCTAGGCCATACATTTATGGATGACAGAAAATTTATTTTATGATGTTTTAAAAATATTACCTTCTGTCTAGAAGACTGTCCATGAAGATTGATGAATAAATAAATGAATGAATGAACAATCAGGCTACTTACTCTGATTTGGGATAGGCTACTGCCTTCATAAAAATAAACAGGAAAAGAATTGTGTAAATCTCTTGATCTGTGTAACCTTAACTCCAAAGTGTGTAACTTGAACAATTTCCAGGAATATAAAACATAAGTGTGCGTGTGTGTTCTATTTTAGCCTCATAAAAGTACACACCACTTCTTACAGGGTCACTGAATCACCTTCTAAACTAAAATTATGTGTGAACTTACGTGTCTCCTTTGAAAGTGTCCTGTCCACAATATGATGTTGCCCTGCCTGGGTTTACCTCTGTTTGAACTGTGTAGAAAGAGAACTGACTGGAAGCATAACACGCCTCTCCCTGGCTTTAGGGCAGGGATGTCAAAAGGCATGCCTGCTTTCCTCACACTCCCTTCCTGCTACATGAGTATCTTGCCCTAAGCCACATGGGAATCTTGCAAGAACCAGACATTAGGCATCCAACATTCCTTTTATTGATTATTATAAAAAGTGAAGTTCCAATCTTCAGGGAAATTGGCCCTTCCTGCCCTCTGCTGGCTTCCCTTCAAGACAGAGATCCTATTGTGTCTCCTGAATTCCTCTGCCAATCTGTTGTCGAAACGCCTGTCTCTCCCATCTGTATTTGATCTGCAGTATATTTTGTGGCTCATTTTCTGGTAAAATATTTTAGAACTTACGTATTTGTGTTTTAGTGGTTGTTGGGGGTTTTTTTGTTTTGTTTTGTTTTTGTTTCTTTTTCTTTTTTTTTTCTTTCTTTTTTTTTTTTGGTGAATTTAATCCTTCCTCTAAAGGTATCATCTTTTCTACTATGCAGAATTTGTTGCTAGATTTTCCTGGCCTCACAAAAGTTTCTGACAATCTTTCTTTTCCAGTTTAAATGCAGTCTGTCAGCTGCTGAATGGTTTCAGATTCTTCTGACTAGTAACAAGACCTTCCAAGCCAACTCTGTTCTGTAAAATTAGGATTCTCCACAGCATTGGTTGGTCGGTAGAGTTGGCACCATCTCAGGCCTTCTTTTTTTCCTATTTTTGTCTCAGAGTTTTTGTGTTTGTTTGTTTGTTTGTTTGTTTTTGTTTTTGTTTTGCTGTACTAGGGATGGAAGCCAGGGGCATTCTACTTCTGAGCTACACCCTCAGCCCTATTTTTAATTCTTTTTTTTGGAAACAGGATCTCACTAAGTTGTGGAGGGCCTCAGGCCTCACTAAGTACCTGAGGCTGGTCATGAACCTATGATCCTCCTGTCTCAGCCTCCCAAGTACTGGGATTACAAGCATGCACCACCATACATGGCTTTGTCTCAGAATTTAAAAGGGACATCATCAGTCTATTTTAAGCCTACATTTTGAGGTACCTGCCAATCATTATTTTTAAAAAGTAATACAGATTAAAATATTTTCAAAGTTTAAATTGTTCTGTGTCTCATAAAATACCTTTAAATTTTCTAGTTTAGACATATTATTTTGAAAGTTAAGAATCAATGAATATAATTAGGAAAGAAAAAAAAGAGGGAGTAGGTAGCTAAGAATTGTGCTGGATATGTTGCCCCTGCTGAAGACACATATGAAACAAAATAAAACTAGTAGAAGCAAGAAGAGAGAGAGCTAAAAGTAACCTTAGCTGTCAAATGAGTGAAACTTGTCTCCCCTTTTAGATTCTGGGCAAGGAAATCACATAGCTGGTCCATGTGACTCTGAGAGCATCTGGACATCTTTTTTCTTAAAGATGGCCCTGCTGTATAAAATCATGAACTCACATGACCCTCTTTTTTAATTTACATTTTGTGTGCATTTTATTTTAACATAATTTTATTGGTGAGATATAACTATACTTCACAATTAGGTTCAGAGTGATAGGAATATACGTGCACACAGCACTTGGTGTCCTTTCTTCTGGATCCCACCCCCTCCTTCTCCATACATGTTACTGAGATTGGTATTGATAATATCATAATATGCTATTTGTACATAGCATTATTTGAATCACTTTCTTCATCAAGTCTCCTTTCTTAGCCCCCTTCCATCACTCCACTGGAAATTGGGTAACAAAATAAATTTCATGACCTTTTCTTCTGAACATTGCATACCACTTAGTAAACTCCCTGTGATTATTCTTCTTCATTTTGCTGGTCTCTGTGTCCTTTCCTTTGCATTTCTCTCCCTGACCTTTCATGCCTCCATGTAGAATCCTTTAGAGGGCTATGTCTATGTTCCCAGATAAATGGGGAGCATTTTAAAAATTGTCTCAGTCATAGAAGGATTTTCTATGAAGCTACTGGGCCTTGATTTCAAGGTTCATCACTTGATTGAGATTCTTCCAATTTGTACTGCTTTTCTTAAAAGTGTTCCCATATATTATACAAGATTCAGGTTCCGCAAAACCTACATATGCCCCTGGACCTTCTCTTATCCATTACCCCATTCAAACTCAAAATACAATCAAAATAGCACCAAATTTGCTGTGTCTTTAAGTCTCTACATCAACTGCACAATTTAACAAAACTGGTTTTTTTCTCCCTGAATTCTTTTCACATTTATATGTGCCATCCTGTTTTCTTAACTACTGAAACTGTTTTGTCCCTTTTGCCTTCTCCCTGTCATGTCACTGAAATATCTTCAGGGTAGAGGTTAAATCATGTCAGGGGAGAGCTCTTAACTTTCCACCGTGACTCAGGAAACCTCCAGCTTCCAAGTGGAAGAATGTAGAGGGGATGCATAAGGTGCATGTCTTTGCAATCCCCAAATAGGTGGATACTCTTAGCAGTGTACTGTGTTCTTCTTTCCTTAGGACTGAGATTCCAAAGTCTTTGGAAATGAGAATGAGATGATCATCCTAGGAGCTGGCTTCTGCTCAGTAGAAAAGGCCATGCATGCCCAGGTTACTCACAATGTTAGTATTCACAAACCTTAATGAGTGAAACTGGAAAAACAGGATCAAAAGTTGCCATGGACTCAGAGTTGATATAGTTAAGTCATGAAGGTTGTAATCTCATCAATAAATAAATCCATTGTAATGGATTTATCTAGGTGGAACCTAGGCTGATGGGGTATGGCTGTACAAGGTGGGAGGTGGGTCCATGGGGGTGTGGCCTTCGGGATTATGCTTGTGTCTTTGACTACCCTTGCTTGTCTGCACTCTCTGCTTATGGTCTCCAAGATGTGAGAGTAGAGCCTGGCTCTCTCCCTCTCTCTGTTTCCCACCACCATGCCCTGAGCTCCAGACCCTAGCCTCCATGAACTGAATCTGGAATCTCAAAAAAACTGTGAGTAAATAAATCTTCCTTCCTCTAAGTTTTGTGGTCAGTCATTTTGGATTATAGCAGTAAGAACATTGACAAAGACAAGAGTCTTGACTCCCCTGATAACTTCCCATCCTGAGTTTGATAATCAGAGTGACCTGAGCTCAAGGCCAAGCCTATAGCCCCTATACCTTAAGGTGTGGGGTTCAAGCAAAAGAATCAGATTCTCAGAGCTATGTGCAGTGCCCTTCATCTAAGCAGCCCAAGTCCTCATTTTAGCTATAAAAACTAGTGAGATTGAATTTTTTAACTAATCCTTATTTGGCTTTCTGCTTTTCACTCTCAATTTTGTTTCAGGAACTTCAGATACAAGCACAGACGAGTCAGTAGTTAGAAGCACAAAAGCACAAGGATTAGGTGAGGCAGTCTGTGGATTGCATATCCTTTTATCTGCCACTTATTCTGGCCTTGGGTAGCCATCATCAAGTGTCAATTTCCTTATGTATAGAAGGGTGCCAGGATTGACATTGTTGTTAGAAACTCAATGAGATGCCTGTAAAGTCCTTATCAAATATGAGTACTCAACAGATATTAGCTATTGTCATTGCCTTTAGGATTTTTTAGGAGACTCCTAAACAAAGTGAATCAACATGTATTTGATAGGTAAGACGCAAGTGTAACAATACCAAAGAGGCTGGAAAGATATGCCTTTTGCCCATTCACTCTATCTTTTCCTAGATCATGAGCAATCCTGAGATGGGGATGAGAAACAGTAAACAGAAGAGAAGGAAACACAGAATACTAAGTTTGTTGAAAAACTATGAATCCTCAAGGGCAAAAATGGTTTAAGAATAGAGGGATTTATTTGTTTATTTTTATTTGTTTATTTTGGTATTGGGTATTGAACCCAGGGGCATTCTACCTCTGAGCTACTTTCCCTCTTTTATTTATTTATTTATTTTTGCATTTTGAAACAGGGTCTTGCTAAATTGCTGAGGGCTGTGCTGCCGGGAGCCAGCCCTCGTGGTTGTGGGGTCGGGGGTTCCTCGACTGGTGTGGAATGAGACGAGGTCACGAGAATACACTCACACCTAATGCAGTGTTGAAGCACATCTGTTTGATTATTTTGTCAGTCGCAGATTTATACTATTTTTTTTTTTACAGTGAGGCATATAGAACAGGAATTTTTACAGACTTGTCTTTCTAAAGGTTAATTACAACCAGTTAAGTTTACAGCACGCATTATAAAAATTCTTTTCCATTAGTTAAAATCTTTACAATTTTGCTTAGCCCCTCCAAGCAGTGTTCTTTCTTATCTAGGTAATCAGCAGATTTTGGGGGAGACCAGGTAGCAGCAATTTAGATAAACTTGCTGTGTCTAGGCTAGAGCTTATTGTCTTAAGGCACTGCCAAGAGATCAGTATCTGTCAGGCCACATGTTTCTAAGAAGTTTTTCTTATAATTAATAAAAAGCAAAAACCCAAAGCACCCATAATTTCCAAAATATAATAATGCAAAGTGGGAAATGCCACGAATCCCCACTTTTGGAATCGTTTGCCTTGCAAGATTCCAGCAGACGGAGCATTGCTCAAGGTCCAGCTATTAAGGTGCCATGGCACTGTGCTAAGTTGGTGAGGCTGGCCTCGAACCTGCAATCCTCCTGTCTCAGGCTCCCAAGTCCTGGGCTTATGGGTAGAGTTTCAATTACTGGTTACCATTAGAGGAGAATCCTTGATCTATCAATAGTGCTTCCTTCAACCTCAGAGGAGTTTCTTTTTCCAGATGAATTTTGTGAGTATCAGTGTTTAGAGAAGGCAGAGGAGGAAAATGTCAGCATGTCAGCAGAGAAAATTGAAGTCTAAATAACAAATTCATCTTCCTATTTGCAGAAGAATCCTAGTTAACTAGTCAAGTCAGATAATATAAGTGCACCTATATAAGCTAGCAGGTTTATGACATTTGAAAAATAGAGATTATTATTCTATTTCATAAAAATTGTGAAGCTGCTTATGAAATACAAGTGTCACAAACTCTTATGAAAATAAAGTAATTTTAAAAAATTAAATCCAATCCCACCATTTATCAGATAGTGTAACTCAGGTCTAGAAAGGCCAAATGACGTTCTTGCTTATGGTCACATTTTCAATTTTGGCTTAACAGCCAAAATAAAATCTTAGATAGATAACTGGCTTGTCTTTTATGTTATTAAGTCAAAGTTCATAATCCAAATGGTTTGTAAATGTACATACATATTTAAAATGCCCATGTGTAAATGGGGAAAATAGAAGATTTGATTCACTACTTTTTCATCTCTAAAGAAAAATGTTTATAAATAATTGTTGACTAACAAACCATAAACTTTAACAGAAGGTTGTTCTACTTATACATTTTCCTTCTCAATTTTCTGTCTTTTTTTCTGAACATAGACAAATAATGTTACAGAATAAGATTATTGATCTTTTAATGTCCTTTTATTCCCAGATTTTCCCCTCACCACCCATCAAAGGATAGTCCATCCCTTTTCATCCACCTCCAATCAGCTCATGAAGAGGAAAGATTCTTTCCTGCCATGACAGTAAATTTTTAAAATTGAGGGGCAGGCTAGGTAGAGGAGGAGGCACAATATTCTCAAGTTTCATTCATTTTCCTGAAAATGCCATAATTTTGTTCTTGATGGCTGAGTAAAATTCCATTGTGTATATATACCACAGTTTTATGATCCATTAATCTGTTGATGGACACCTAGACTGGTTCCATAATTTGGCTATTGAGAACAAATTTTGTGCATCTCTTCCCAACTCCATTCAGTGATCTCACATCAACTTCTCAGTTCTTGAAAGTCATGAGTCCAATTTCATTTGTTTTGGTTAATTCAATGTGTTTAGAATGTGTCCTAACACAGTCTAGCAGAAAAGTCACAGTATCAATTATTACAGTTCAGTCTTCTTCAAAGAGAAAACTAGTCTTTGTCCCAAGATCACACTTGTCATACTAGAACCTTAGCAGCTATTTCATGAGCACATGCACAGTTGAAGTCAAGAAGTCACTGGTGGGATGCATGCTGTTTCATTGAAATTCATCTCCCACTCTTGAAATAATATGTGGTATAATAAATAAGTGCATGGATGTCACTATCACTGTGATCTACATTATGTTTGAGACTATAATGCACCAATAAAATATAGAAATAATAATAGATGAATATCATTATCTTAGTGTCTGAAACATAGCACATCTTTATTCCTTAAAAATTAATTACCAATAATATAGTGTTATTCTGGAAGCCATAACACTTATAAAATATTTTAAAACAGAATTAATATCTCCTTTTTATCATAAATCTCTTCAGAAATAACAAGAAAGGTATAGACTATCTAACCAGAAAAATACACAAGTTGAAAGTCTGTACCAAACTCCAGTTAACTCCAAGAATCCCATAATTCTCATTAAAATGACAGTCATATTTTTCACCTAACTAGAAAAAAAATCCTAAAGTTCATGTAGAAAAACAAAAGACCCAGAATAGCCAAAGCAATCTGTAGCACAAAAAGCAGTGCTAGCTGATTACATTGGTACAAACTATAATCTCAGTACTTGAGAGGCTGAGACAGGAAGGCCACAGGGTTTGAGACCAGCCTCAGCAACTTAGCAAGACCCCAACAACTTAGTGGGACCCTATTTCAAAATAAAAAATAAAAATGGCTAGGGTTGTAGCTCAGTGGTAGAATGCCCCTAGATTCAATCCCCAGTACCACAAAAAGAAAAGAAAAAAAGAGCAGTGCTGGAAGCATCATAATACCTGATTTCAAATTCTACTACAGAGCCATAGTAACAAAAACAGCATAGTACTGGCATAAAAATGGACATACATACCAATGGAATGGAAGACAGCAATAAATTCACACAGCTATAGTCATCTGATTATTTTCAAAGGTGCAAAAAAACATAGTTTGTAGAAAAGATAGCCTCTTTAACAAATGATGCTGAGAAAACTGGATATCCATATGTAGAAGAATTAAACTAGATCCCCATCTCTCATCCTGTGTAAAAGCCAACTCAAAATGGACCAAATATCTAGATATACTAGATACACAAAAACATAGGAGATATGCTTCAATGTACGGGCACAGGCAATGACTTCCTGAATATGACTCCTATAGCTCAGGAAATAATAGCAAGAATTGATAAATGGAATGGCATCCAATTAAATAGCTTTTGAAGGGCAAAGGAAAAGAGTGTGATGAGACAGCCTACAGAATGGGATAAAATCTTTGCTAGCTACTCTTCCAACAGAAGATTAGTATCCAGAATATTTAAAGAACAAAGTTCAATTCCAGAAAAAAATGAATAAATTAAACAAATAATCCATGCACTAAATGGGCAGATAAATTGAACAGATACTTCTCAAAAAAGTACAGATGGCTGACAATTGTATAAAAAATGTTCAATATTTTTAGCTGTTAGGGAAATGCAAATCAAAACTACATTGAAATTCTGTCTCACCCCAGTCAGAATGGCAATCATCAAAATTATAAATAAAAGTAAATACTGGCAAGGATTGTGGCAGTGGAAGGGAACACATAACTCTTATGCTCTGTTAATGGCAATGTAAATTGGTACAACCTGGATGGAATTTAGTATGGAGGTTCCTCAAAAAACTGAAAATAGAACTACCATACAATCCAGCTATGTATTTCTTGATCCTTGATTTTTATTAAAAAAATTTAAAGTCAGCATACTTTAGAGAGACAGGCATACCATGTTTATCTCAGCACAATTCACATTAGCCAAGTGTTAGAATCAGCCTAGATGTCAAACAGATGAGTGAATAAAGAAAATGTGGTATACCTCCATAATGGACTTTTATTAAGCTGTAAAGGAGAATTAAATTATGTCATTTTCAGGAAAATGAGTATTCCCGGAGAGCATCATGTTAAGCAAACTAAGTCAGACCCAGAAAATCATGTATCGTTAGGTTTTCTCTCATACATGGGAGCTAGATTGGGGGGAACAAAAGGATGTTATGAGAGTAGAAGGGAAACTAGGCGTGGTGGCGCACACTTGTAAAATTTGGGAGGCTGAGACTGGAGGATCCGGGTTCGAGGCCCAGTCTCAGCTACCTAGTGAGGCCCTCCACAACTTAGTGAGACCCTGTTTCAATATAAAGAATAAAAAATAGGGCTGGGAGTATAGCTCGGAGGTAGAATGTCCCTCAGTTCAATTCCCAGAACCGCAAAAAAAAAAAAAAAAAAAAAGAAAGTAGAAGGGAGACTGTTAGGATACAGAAAAGGGACCAGGAGAGGGAAGAGGAAAACATAGAGAAGAGAAATTGATCAAAGTATGTTATATGCATGCACTAAAATGTCACAATGAAACTCACTATTCTGTATAATTAACATGCACCAATGAAAAAAGAACCCCTGCTTGTAGATAAGATCTCTATTCTCTAGACATTTGGAGTTTCCTT
>PVLC010019497.1:0-30045 GCA_004027655.1 Graphiurus murinus
ATAAGGTACTATTGCTTCTGCCAAACCAGTAGTTATAAGCAAGTGACAAAATCCAAACCACACTTTAGGGTAGAGAACTATACACTGGCATGACCATAGGAGATGGGAAATATCCAAAGTCATCTTGGAAGCTGGCAATCACAATTATATATAAATTTAAAGACACTTGCAGGTCATATACTTATAAATTATAAAATGTGTGTTTTTCTAATATATGATAGAGATGATATATTTATTAACTAAGTGCTTTATAAATTTAGGATTCTTTTCAATATCGTGCAGGATTTTTCCAAGAATATTCAACAGGAATGCTGGTTTCAATTTGACAACTTACTGATTTATGTTTAGTCATTATAATTATCTTTGCTAATATCTTAATCCCATGTACATTTAGCCCTAGTATTAATTAAAAAGTTAATAATTTAATATTTTCTAAATAATTAAAATATGAAAGTTAAACCTAAGTATATTTCTCCACGTCCCCTACTTTCTTCTCAGAGTAGGGAGATTAATTAAAGGATTTGGCTGGGAGTCAGGGGGACAGGAATGGGAGAAGAGAGCAATGAGAAGCCTGACCTCAACATCACTGCTTGCTCTTGGCCACATATGTAAGAGAGACTAGTTACTAAATGTTATGCTTTAAACCTTGAGTGCCCCCACAAAGGTCCAGGTGCTGAAAGCTTGGACCCCTGTATTTGGAAGGTCATGGACCTGGTGAAAGGAAGATAGGACACTGGGGCCTTGATGGAGATATTGGGACCCAGCCCCCTCCTGTTTCTCCTCTCTGCTTCCTGGGGACCATGGAGTGAGTAGCTTTGTTCCCCCATGTGCTTTCTGCCTCCCCACAGGCCTAAAAGCCACAGAGTCAACCACCCAAGAACTGAAACCAAGAGCCCAAATAAATCTTCCTCCCTACAAGCTGATTATGCTGAGTGTTCTGTCACAGTAACAGAAACCTGACTAACACACAGCATCCTTCATTAAGACTGCATTCTTACTCATTGCTCAGGCAGCAACATCTGACATAGAACCAAGCATGACTAGGTCATTCAATTTTTGTAAATAATTAGATGCTAACTGTTATTAAGTACTTCATGTGTCTCCTTCAACAAGAAGCTTCACGCCTCAGCTCAAAGAGTTTAACACAACTTTGTCTCAGCATTTTATAACATAATCATACAGTGGAAATCTATGCATTATGATTGTTAGAACTTTTCAGAAAAACTAGTTTTCGGTTCTTGTTGCCAACAATATAACATGAGCTGTGAAGAATTCTGTTTCTTTTTGGCTGTTCTTGTCTGATTACACCAGTGTACCCCTAGTATGCACCCGGATGGCAATGCATCATTTGCACGGCTTATCTCTGGGTGCATTATCACTGTTTGATTCTTGAAAATGACAAATGCAGGGGCTGAGGGTAGAGCTTGGTGGTAGAGTGCACACTTAGCACGTGAGCAGCTCTGGCTTCAATTCCCAGCATCCCCCCCAACGAATCCCCCACAAAAAAAGACAACTGTTTTTGCTTATCCTTTAGTGCATTCTTTCTAGAAGCACCTAGATTGGGGACATAAGTAGTTAAGACTTATAGTGCCTGCACCTCTTCTATCCAGGTGCTAATCTCCAGATAATGGTACTTTGAATCTATTAATATTACTTGGTAAACTTGATGAAATCCATTAGAGTCCTAATCTTGGAAATAAAGACATCTAAGACTCCATTTATGTGTTTATAAAACTGGGAAATAGAACATTCCCCTGAGGACTGTTAAAAACTGAAAAAATAAAAATTGTAAAAATTTGGAAAAGGTTTTGTAAACAGTAATTATTAACATATTATTGCTTTACTATTATATTATTATCATCAGTCATACCAGACATAATTTATACCCCATTATAATAAACCCCAAGGGATTCTGATGACAATTGCAAGAAATACCTCTCTAGTAAATATATATAATGACCTAAGGCTTGAGAATATCATTGCTAACTCAAAGTATAGGATACTTTCATGTAATACATTTATAAAGCAACTTCACTTATAATAATGCAACTAGAATTAAATCTCAAAAAACTTCAAGATCTCAGTTTAAACTATGGAACTGAAAACAAAGTGGTAGCCACAGGCTTGATATTCGATCAGCACACAAGCATTTGGAGGTATTGCATCCTGTGACCTACTATGTGACCAACAATAGATGAGACAGCCCAGGCAGAGTAATGGACAAGTGAACCAGGAGACCCGAGTTCTGCTCATGCCTCAGACGTTAATTATTTGCGGTGCCTATTTTCTTGTATGTATGGTACTGGGATTGAACCCAGAGGCATTCTGTCTCTGAGCTACAGCCCCAACCCTTTTTTATTCTTTATTTTGTAACAGAGTTTCATTAAGTTGCTGAGGCCAGCTGTGAACCTGGATCACAGCTGGCCTCAGCTGTGATCAATCTCTCAAGTACTGGGATTATAGATATGTGCCCCTACACCCAGCTGAGGTACCTCTTTTTAAAGAGGTACATCACACCTCAGATTCCTTGCCTATAAAAGATGAGCATTAGACTAGATTTGGGTTTCTGAAATATATTTGACGGGACTCTTAAGAATTCAGAAACCACTCTAAATGCTTGGGACAGGTATGTTAAACCAAGAAAGCTGATACTTGATTCATTCTGATTTCTATGGTAGGATATCTCATCAATTTTTAGTTTAAAAATGACTCATTTATGGCTGGCTGGTTTTTGTGCCACAAGTACCTCTAACTTGCCATGTCCAAAACTTAATTCAACATTTTCCTCTCTTCCCCATCTAAGAGTGCTCTCTGCCTGTCCCAAAGCTCATCTGTGACGTATCCATATGGGACAACTTGAGGCCACTTACTTCCTCCCATTTTCTTCACCAGATCCCACCACCCCGTCTCAGTCGGCATTCTCACTGCTATAATCTAAAACAACTGATTGCACAATTTAGAGGAAGGAAAATTTATTTGCTCACAGTTTTTGGAGATTTTAGAGGTTCAGTCGATGTCAGACTGAGTCTTTGGAGCTCAGGGCATGGTGGCAAGAAGCAGAGAGAGGGAGAGCACTAGGCTCTGCTCTAGCATCGTGGAGAAAGGAAGCAGAGAAAGAGAACAGAGGGAGAAGAGATCTTCTATGATCTCCAAGGCCACACCCCCAAAGAGCCTAGCAACCAAGCCCCACTTCCAAGCCCCACTTGCTGCCTTCACTAAGTCTCTGAGAGTCTTGCTAAATTGCTGAGGTTGGCCTTGAACCTGCAATCCTCCTGTCTCAGCCGCCCTAGTACTGGGATTACAGGTATGCACCACCACTCCCAGCTAGGCTTTGGTCTTTCTTATTGACCAAAGTCAGAAAACTGAAAGTTACAATTATATTTCATAAAAATTCCTCAGAAGAAAATAATAACTAAGTACTGAACTGGATATGCTTCATAAGAAGAAGAAGAATTTTAAGATATTTAAATTCTGATCACAGAAATTACAAAATTTAAAAACCAAGAACAAAGCCAGGCGTGGTGGTGCATACTTGTAATCCCAGCATTTGGGAGGCTGAGACTGGAGGATCTGGGTTTGCAGCCAACCTCAGCTACCTAGTGAGGCCCTCCAGAACTTAGTGAGACCTGGTTTCAAAATAAAGAATAAAAAATAGGACTGGGGGTATAGCTCAAAAGTAGAATGCCCCTGAGTTCAATCCCTAGTACTGCAGGAAAAAAAAAGAACAACTTAGAGAAAATTAGTGTGATATATGTCTGTATATGCTCAAATCCTTGTTTCTATTGTTCTGGTTGTTATTCTGAGATTAGGATCTGGCTAAGTTGCTCAGGCTGGCTTCAACCCTGTGATCCTCCTGCCTCAGCCTCCCAATTAGCTGGAAAGCCAGGTGTGTACCACCATACCTATCTTCCAATTATTGATATAAAAGCTGTAATTCCTGTTTAGTGCTTATCAAAGTGTTCAAACTATTCAATTGTTCACTTTAAATGTTTTTTCTGTTTGGTTGGGTCTTTTTTTAATTTTGATTTTCAGGGACTATAATTTTTAAACTTGAAGTCTGTGATGATTGCCAAGTCTCTCTGCATCAAAAGTTGGCTTTGTTTACTTCATCGCAGAATATTTACACATAGAAAATTTTCATTTTGCAGAATCTATATAGATATTTGTTATAAAAAGCTACAATCTATAGAATATATTAGGTGGAGGAAACTAAACTTTTTTCACTGTAAATGAATTCACCAACCATATTAGTAATTAACCTACCTCTCTGCAAATGAACTTATAAGCCTTCTGATAATTAATCCTCCATTGTATATGTTCTCTTATTAAGTAGAAAGTATTTTTCCTGCTCTCTGCTATCACTATAAAAAAAAAAACCCTAAGATGTATGTTATCCAAAAAGAAGTCCAAGTTTGCTTCTTTCCACTTGCCTACATGGTGAGCTAAACCTACACATGCAGCTGCGGCTTGTAGACAGAACCCTGTTTAGAGTAAGAAATATAAATTTCAGGTGTTATTTTTTCATGCTACTTCCTTTACCTGGAATGCCCTTCCCCTGACATTTCAATCTGGGCAATTCCTACTGGCCATTCAAGTGTGTGTGTGTGTGTGTGTGTGTGTGTGTGTGTGTGTGTGTGTGTGTGTGTGTTTTGAAGCTTTCTCTTATTCTCTCTTGCTTTAAGAAAGAGTTATTGCAAATTCATGTTAACCTACAACTTAGAGTATTTTTCTACTATGGTACTATTTTGATCCATTATCTGTTGCTATGACCAAATACCTAAGACCAGATAATATATAAAGGAAGGCAGTTTATTTGTGATCATGGTTCTGCAAACTGGGAAGCCCAAAAGTGTAGCAATGGCATCAGCTCAGCTCCAAGAGGTAGTCTCATTCTACATCACAATATGGTAGAAAAGGGGAAGGACTAGCAGGCTCATGCAGGAGAATGGCCTCACTTTATATCAACCCTCTCACAGTAACTGATCCAGTCCTTCAAGAGTTAACCCGCTCCCTCAAGAAAGGCATTAATCCCTCTTTCCAACCTAATCACCTCTTAAGGTTCTTAGCACATCTCAATAATGTTACTTTAGGGACCAAACTTCAATCTGAGTTTCAGAGGGAACAAACTATGTTCAAACTAGAGCGGGCACTTAGCACAATATATGTCATTCATTTATTTATGCACCTTTCTTTTTTTTTTTTTTTTTGCAGTACTGGGGATTGAGCCCAGGGGGATTCTACCTCTGAGCTACACCCCTAGCCTTATTTTATATTCTTTATTTTGAAACATCATCTCACTAAGTTGCAGAAGACCTCAGTAAGTAGCTGAGGCTGGCCACAAACCCGCGATCCTCCTGTCTCAGCCTCCCAAGTACTGGGATTACAAGCGTGTGCCACCATGCCCGGCTCTCTTTATGTACCTTTTTATCAGACTAATCTATAAAACTTTGGTGAAGATTCCATGTTTCATTATCTTTGAAATCTCAAAGTCAGGAGAAGAAATAAAATGTCATGGACATTTAGCCCAAGGTCACTGAATTAAAGTATTTAATTAGAGTGGAGTCATATTATAGACAGTTTGAAATCCAGAGGAATTTGGATTTGATGGAGTGGGAATTGGAGAGCTATGATAGGAGTGGGAGTTTTATAGGGAACTAACTAATCCTCCAAACTCCTCTATGAGATCTAATCAATTTGAGTAACATACCTGTGGTGATTGAAACAAATATCATATTAATATTCCAAAGTACTGGGGTTCCTGATGAAACTGGGGTGATTCAGGCAACTCAGATCTGTGGCCAAGAATATTCAGTGTAGACTTTCTCCAAATTGGACTTACCAACATGATCATAAGAGGGGCCACCAGATAACCATTAGAGAAGGGGAAGGAGGTACACAGCCTGGATCTACACCCTCATGTGTTTACCATACGAGAGGCAAAAAAGACATTTGAAGGAATATCATTTTGCAGGCAGAGATGTCTAAGAAAGAGCAAAAACCTAGAAGTAAAGCCACACATAAGGGAAAACTTCTAATATCCTATTCCAGCATATAATCTTGGTCCAGTGGATTCTTCTGGCTCTCATTATAATAGTTATTATCCCATAAAGAGGACTGAGTAAGTACCATTTTCCTTCTAAACTAGTATCTTCTAAAAGGTGGAGAAACCGTCTTCATGCAAATAAGAGAAGGGAGGAGGGCTCCCTCTGGCATGAGTGCTGTCACCATCACCAGCAGAAGTCTAAAGCAGCATGCCCATCAGAACTTTCTGCAGGGATGGAGAAAAAATATTTATATCTCTGCTGCCCAACAGGGTAGCCACTAAGCACATGTGGCTATTCAATGCTAGCTAAGTGGCCAGGTTAATTGAGAAACTAAACATTTGATTTTCTTTCATTTTAATTAATATAAATTTCAATAGCCACATATGGCCAGTGGCAAACATGCAGTGGTTTTTCGATTATTTCTCCATGCAGAGCTTTTGGGTTATTCTGACAATGGTAAACAGAATTGGATTAAGGCAGAGGCATTCTAAATGGGAAAGTGCATTTTGTATTAGCTACTGTTCACTTGGCACTTTCTATGTGCTGGACATTGTTTCTAAGTCCTTATCATGGACTTATTTAATCTTCATAACAACCCCAGAAATCTGATACATTTTTTGTTTGTCTTCTCACTGATGATAAAATGGTACCCAAGACCATAGTTAATGAATAGCAGAAATGAGATTTGAATCCTGGAAGTCTGACTCTGCCTAGGAGGGACACCACTGTAGCAGTACATAAATGTATAGGGGATAGAGGAGATATAAAGTCAAGATTTCAAAAGAATTAGTAGGATATGGCAAATGAGAAAAATGATAAGCCTACAATCATATCATCTCCAATAACATTTTTCACTCCCTATTAGGCTCACAGCAAGATTAAGGTGACATTATAGTCTATTGTCACACCTGAAAAATGCTTTTAGAACAAAGTCCCATTAGAGAACCAACTCACACTATTTCCAGAGGAGTAATAGATAACAATCTAATGGTAGCACAATAGATAAGACTATTACAAGCTGAAGAAAGAGAACATGGCAACAGCCCTCTGTGGAATCCACCAGTAAGTAATGAGATCATTACCAGGCAATATTTCACGGCTTACAATAGCAAGGTTTCTCTTCATTTATTATGTAGAATTAGAGAATAAATCTCCAAATTTTAAAATGAAAAAGGACCCTAGACATTTTCTTTCCCAATTTCTTCATTTAATAAATTAAAGAATTATACTAAAAAAATTTTTTTAGTCAACTTGAGCACAGCCTGGACATTAGATAAAATTAGGAAATCATTGGTAATTTTATAAAGTAGTACTGCTACTATGTTTTCATTCTTTTTTAAAAGTCCTATGTGAGACAGGTGCATTGGTACACTTCTGTAATCCTAGCAAGTACGGAGACTGAGGCAGGAGAATTACAAGTTTTAGGTCAGAGTAGGCAATTTAGTAAGACCCTGTCTCAAAATTTAAAAGCTCTATATATGCTGGAGTGTAGACCAGGGAAGAGCTTCCCTGGTTTCAATTCCCAGTACTGCAAAAAAGAAAGGAAGGAAGGAAGGAAGGAAGGAAGGAAGGAAGGAAGGAAGGAAGGAAGGAAGGAAGGAAGGAAAGAAGGAAGGAAAAAATACAATACAATTCTATGTGTTAGCATTACATACTGAAGTTCTTATACATGAAATTATAAGATATTTGGAAAAGAAGAGATGAATGTATGGGGCAGGGATAATAGATAAAGCAAGACTAGTAAAATGTTGACATTGATTGTGCCAGCTGTTAGAAATGTTTACTCATTAAAACGCACTCCACTTTTCATGCATATTGGGAAATTTCATAACATTTTAAATTACAGTCTAAAAAGGCATAAAGAGACTGTTTGCAAATGGCACATAAGCCTATGAAATGTATTTAACCTCTTTCTAAACAACAAAAAAAAACAGAAATGGTAAGATATCATTTAGGACCTGTGTGGTTGACAAATATCTAAAAACTTGGCAACACAGTTCTTTGGCTGAACTAGGGGAAGCAGACACTCTCACATGTAGCTGGTGGCAGTGAAAATGGTAGCACCGTGTTGTGCATTAAATTGTGTCTCGAAAAAGAAAGATGCGTTCAAGTCCTAACACACAGTACCTGTAAATGTGAGCTCATTAAAAATAGGGCCTTTGCAAATATAAAGGTAAGATGAAGTCATCCTGAATTCAGGTGGGCCCTAATCCAATAACTGGTGTCTTTAGAGGAGAGAAGTTTGGACATGGACACACAGAGGAAGAACACTATGTGAAGGTAGACACAGAGGCCAGAGCCAGGCAACTACAAGCCAAGGCTCATGAAGGGTTGCTGGCAACCACCAGAAGCTAGGAAGAGCCGAGGAAAGGTCTTCTCCAAGAGCCTCTAGAGAAAGCATGGCCCTGGCAACACCTTGACTTCAGACTTTCAGCTTTCAGTAATATAATAAGTTTTTGTTGTTTTGAGACACCTGGTTTTTCATAATCTGTTATTGTAGCCCTAGGAAAATAATACCTACCCTGCGGTGGGAATTTGGCAATACCTAGCAAAACTATATATGCATTTATTCCTTGATATTTAACCTGAATATACCTCAAAAAATAGAAATGTAATTGTTTGAAGTTGTGTTGTTTGTACTAAACATGCAGTAAAAATTAAGTGATCAGCAATAGAAAATTAGTTGATTAAATTATGGTTTTATATAATGTAATAATTTAAACAATTTGACACTTATAAAAAAAAGTGAAGATTTCTGAAATACTTTGGTGTTATTTCCACAACATATTATTAGGAGACAAAAGGAAGTTTCAACAGAGTATTAATAGTATGCAGACATTATTAGTGTAAGAAAAAAGAAATAATTGTGCAGCTATAAACATAGATACACATGCATTAGTCTGGTAGTTCAGTTTTCATTCTTTTTGGGTAGATACCCAGAAGTGGTATTGCTGGATCATAGGGTAGGTTCATTCCCATTCATCTGAGGATCCTCCATACTGTTTTCCAGAGTGGTTGCACTAATCTACAATCCTACCAGCAATGCATTAGAGTTCCACTTCTCCATATCCTCTTCAGCATTTGTTGTTGTTTGAGTTTTTAATGATTGCCATTCTAATTGGTGTTAGGTGAAATCTCAGGGTAGTTTTGATTTGCATTTCTCTGATTGCTAATGATGTTGAACATTTCCTCATATATTTATTGGTCATTTGTATTTCTTCCTTGTGAAGTGTCTATTTAGTTCACTTGCCCATTTTTTATTGGATTGTTTTCTTAGCTGTGAATTTCTTGAGTTCTCTATATATTTTGGATATTAGTCCTCTATCAGAGGAGTAGTTGGAAAAAATTTTCTCCCATTCTGTTGGCTCTCTGTTGAGGTACTTGGTAGTTTCCTTTGCTGCACAGAAGCCCTTCAGTTTAATGCAATTCCATGTATTGATCTTCCTTTGAGTTTTTTGTGCCTGTGAGTCTTGTTGGGAAAGTTTTTCCCCATGCCTATGTGTTGAAATGTTGGTCATATGCCCTCTTCAAGTAGCTGCAAGGTCTCTGGTCTGACTTCCAGGTCTTTGATCCATTTTGAATTGACTCTTGTGCAGGGTGAGAGACTGGGGTTTATTTCCATTTTTCTGTATATGGTTAACTAGTTTTGCCAACACTATTTGTTGAAGAGGCTATCTTTTTTCCAGTGTATGTTTTGGCCCCTATATTAAAAATCAATTGCCTGTTAGTGTGCAGATTTGTTTCTGAGTCTTCTATTCTGCACCATTGGTCTGTGTGTCTGCTTTTGCACCACCAGCCAGGATGTCCATCAACAGATGAATGGATTATAAAACTATGGGTTATATACACAATGAAATTTTACTCAGCTTTGGAAGAACAAAATCATGTCATTTGTAGGAAAATGGAGGGACCAGGAAAACATTATGTTAAGTGAGATTAGTCAGTCACAAAAAGTAAAAAAATCAGATGCTCTCCCTAATTTACAGAAGCTAGGGAGAAAGTAGGTCATAGGAGGAACTCTAGACCAAGAAGGAAAACCTTAGATGAGCAAAGAAGGTGACCTATCTGAATGTGATGGGTGGGAGGGGAGGGGGAAACACCCTAATGCATCTGATGTACATTCACAAACATATCAAAGTCAATCACTAAACTGAACATGAGAAGTGGAGAAGGAAGAGGGAATGTGGTGGGAATTGGGGAAGGGTTAATCAAGACCAGTGTGCATTTGTACCTCACAAAGATATATGATTACAATGCACCAATAAATTTTTTTAAAAAGAAATAAGTATATGAATATATTTAATAATATTATAGTAATATTTAAGTTACAAAAAGAAACAAATGTAGAAACAATCAGAAACTTAAAAGTACAGTTATTTCCTGGAGATCTATAGGGTACTGATTCCAGGTCTCCCTCAGATAACAAAATCTGAGGATGCTCAAGTTTCTTATATAGAATGGCACAGTATTTGTATGTACCCTGTGTCTTCCTACCATATGTTTTAAATCATCTCAAAATTATTTATAATGGCTCATACAAAGTAAATACAATTTAAGCAGTAGTTATATTGTATTGTTTAGGGAATGATGACAAGAAAAATTGCTGAACATGTTCAGTACAGATGCAATTTCTTTGCCAAATGTTTTCAGTCTGCCACCTTGAAATCACAGATGCAGAATCCACAGATATAACAAGCTAAGTGTATAACCTGACCATGTCACTTTTCCTTTTGAATCATGTTAGTGTCTCATGTCTTCAAAACCTAAAATTAACTCAAAAAAATTAGAATTACTTCTTAAATTCAACATGAACAAGATTTGTATCAAATTTATATTGCACTGAATAATTTTAAAAGAATTAAAGTTTGAACTCAGTACTGACATCACCTTCCATGGGATATAATAACAATATCAGTTTCCAAAGAAAACCTTTAGTTAGTAAGTTTATTAGTAGTAGTCTTGTTGGGATTGATATTTTTATGTGTTGTAAGACAGAGCACATGAATAAATGCATGGGTAATACAATCCCAGGATGCTCACTGTGGAATACATGCAATAATGACATGGATTAAAGGAACAAGAAGAACCCTGTGGTATGGTGCTGAAATTTAAGGATTTGGAATGAATATATTTCCCTCCTAGCTGTGTCCCCTTGAAAGGGACTAGAAGCAAAAACATCTAGAATAGCAAGCAACACAGCTGGCATACACATCTACACATCGGGTTTGTAAATACTATTCACCACTGAATGGAAACAGGGATCCTGTGAAAAGTTAAATTCTAGATTTGAGGCCTCCAGCCTCTTCTCTGGTCTTTTTCTTTCTGCACAACCTGCCTCGGTCCTTCTCTCACACATTCTTTTGTCCAGTTGATCACTTCCTTCTTCACATCATGAGACTTTAACGTTCCCTCATACGCATGTGAACACACATACTACACATTTATTGCTTGCTATCTCCCTGCCGTGATCTCTATTGTGTCCCCTCCAAGTTCATATGTTGAAGTCCTAACCCTAAGACCTCTGAATGTGAATGTGTTGGAGACAGGCTCCTTAAAAAGATAATTTAGTTAAAATGAGAGCATTCGGGTCAGCTCTAACTCAATATGGCTCGTGTTCTTATTAGAGTAGGAGTTACGACTCAGACACACACCCAGGGAAGATTTTGAGAAAGCCTGGGGAAAAGATGGTCACCCATGAGTCAAGGAAAGGCCTCAGAAGACACCAATACTACCAACACCTTAATCTCATACTTTCAGCTTCCAGAACTGTGAAACAAGAAATTTCTATTTTTAAACTATCCAGTTCATAGTACTAACCCACAGTAATCTCACTGTGCTTTCAATGTATGGATAAATTGGCTCATACTATACTGTCTCTGAAATGTTCAATTCTAGCCTCAATTTGAGGTTATCATACTAGAACTCTGTGCTGGGATCGTGAGTCCCAAACCCATGGCACTAGACCCAATAAATATGAAAGCAGCTTTCTATCCAGAACCATTGGACAATTACCAAAATTTCTATGTCCCCATCCACTTTTCTGTTCTAGCTCTATGGATCTCCTTTGTTTTAAAGCACTGAGGACTGAGTTGAAATGCAAATGTCACCTACTTCTGTAATCCCAGGTACTTGGAAGGATGAGGCAGGAAGATTGCAAGATTGAGGCCAGCCTGAGCAATTTAGCAAAAGTCTGTCTTCAAATAAAAGATAAAAGAGCTAAGGATGTAGCTCAGAGGTTTAACACTTTTCTATCATGTGTGAGGCTCTGGGTTCAATACCTAGTACAAAATAAAAGTCACTTGGGACATTAAGCATGGCAAAATATAGCCTATAAGCCACACCCATCTTTTTGTCAATAAAGTTTTACTGGAGCACAGCTACACCTATTCTTATACATGTTGCCTACGACTGATTTTGTATTACAATGGCAGAGTTAAGTAATTGCAAAAGAAACTTTAGAGCTCAATATATTTACTAACTAGTCTTTTACCAAAAAAAAAGTTTGCATGTGTGGGAAGGAGTGATACCAAGATGATAGCAAAGAACCAGCTGAGGAGCGCCCCGTGAGTAGACAGCAATAGACTCACTGGAATTGTTACCATCATTACTCCCTCCTTCTATGCAACCAAAATAAAACTGTCCTTTCCTCATACTTTACACTTTCCAACCTTACTATTTTACCCACAATGTTCCCCCACAGAACTACTCATCCTTTCAACCCCATCTCCAAAAAGTCCTGTGTAGTTTCTCACCAGAGTTCTGAAATCCCATTTCACATTCCTTTTAGCTCACAGGGTGTGGACCCTCATTTAAATGTATATGCTGTGCATTGTTCTGTACTACTGGGTCCTGAGCTCGTGAGGCATAAGGGAAAATATCCAGTTCAAATTTGACTCCTCCAAAATGACCTCACTGGTTTCCATATAGTAAGTATGCTATACAGGACTGTTTAATTGTTAACCATATTTTGCATGATGCCTTTTCCAATTGTCCAGATGGTGGTCCAGAAATGCAATATACATTAAACATTAAAGTTGAACTAGTAGAAGAGAAATTTAATAAAATAGTATGTTAAAGTTGGCATGATTTAACTATACAAAGTAATCAAAAGATATAATGAAATATATGTTTTTGGAAAGGAAATGACCTCTTTTTCCAATTTATGTTCATTTCAAAAATAGATGTGCATGCTCCCTCATTTAGATGCAAGAAACTTTTGTAAAGCTTTTGGGAACTTTTCTATCTGTCTTGGTTGGGTTCTCCAACAGCAGACCAGGAGACAAGGATTCAAGTGCAGTTTTTATTTGGAAAATAACTGGGAGCACTGCTAGGGGAGTTGGGAAGTGGAGCATGGAAAGAATGGAAAGCAGCTAATGTGGTGTGAGGTACTCAAGAAGCTAGCATGGTCACTGATGGAGCTTTTCTGGGGGACAACCTTCAAACCAGTGTGAAAATGCCTCATGTATCCACAGTTGAAAGAATGCCCAAAAATGCACATAAAAAAGATATTATTCACAGGATTATCATTATCCACTATTTTAAATTAGGGATGAATTAAACATCTTCCAGTAAAGAATGGATTAATTTGATCAAGACTAAACTTTTCTCAAAAGGGACTCCTTACATAGACTGGCTGGTGATAGAAATTTTATGTGATCCCACTTACATGATAAGTGGACACAAAAACTTCTAGTTCAAGTCTGGTGGTCAGAATGTGGAATTTTCTTCCTTTGTCCTCAAAGACACATTAAAATGACAGTCAAAGAATAAAAAAGGTATAAACTCATAACAGAATGAGGACCACAAATGGATAAGCAACTTCAAAAAAATTTTGATAGAATGATGTTGAAGCTAGACTGAAATATGTGTGGAAACTATAAGGTAAAAAACTCTACAAAAGTTCTGGACTCAGAGATTCAAAGTACAATGAAGTGTAAAGTAAAAAGTGAGGCTTAAATCAAGGGGAGTAATTTAGACCTGTATTCTCTAAAGTGGTCTTGCCACTTACAAATTGCAAACCAAATACAGACACCCTAGAATATATCTACAGGCAAAATAAATTTTCCTAGTGAACACAGCTGCTGGAGACAAGAGCTTTAGTATCCTAGGAATCGTCCTCTCCATCCAGACACTAGGAGCTCCTCCTACCACGTAAGGTCAAGGTCCCTGAACATTCAACCCAAAAAGAAGTACTCATGTTGACAACCCAAATAGCTCTTCAGCTCTCTCTTCTTAAATATAAAACTAACTAGATATTCAAGAAAAATATGCATCATGAAAAGGGATGACGAAGACAAATAAACAAAAAAATTGATTTCAGATGAACAAATATTTCAGGCAAGTAAAGAGAACTTTTGAAGTCCCTAATTGACATTCACTGAGAGACTCACAAAGTTATTACTTTTATAAAATAACAACACAATACTATAAAAAAGAAGTATTCTAGAACATGAAAGAATTCTTCAATATTAAAACTATGGTTGCAAGTACTAGGAGACTTTCTGTCTTTAGTTCAGAAGCCATAAAGAGTCAAAAGAAAGATTGAAAATTTGACTACATGAAATATGTAAAATACTTGCATTTTTTAAAAGGCACCGTAATCAAAGGCAAAAGAGAAATTATGAACCAGAAGAAAATATTTGCAACATATATGACAAGCAAAAGCTAATCTTCCTAGTATCTAAACCACTCAACAATCAAAAAGAAAAAGAGAAAATAAAAACATAGGAAATGGCAGAAAAAGATAGCATAGCACATAGAAAAATAAAGGCACATGACCATGACATATATCAAAAGCACTTCAATTTCAGTTTAGTAAAAGAAATGCAAATTAAGACAACCCTGAGATGCCTGCCATTTCTCACCTACCGAATTGGTAAAAACTTAACAATGTGTTCAGTTGGCAAAACTAAAAAGAAACAAATATTTTCACATGTTGCTGTTGAGAATGGAAAGTCATACAGGTCTATAGAAGAATATTTATCCATTGACACAGCAATCCCACTTCTAGGAGCCTGTGCCAAGAATACACCAATGTAAACACAAAGCAATATGCTCAAAACTATTCATTATAGCAAAATTAAATGCTAGAATAACTCCGAATGTAAATTAGTTGGAGATTAGCAGAACCACCATGATATATCTATAAAATGGAGACTTGATATTAAAAAAAAAAACTTCCAGTACCATATTACTTAATGACCAAGCAAGGTACAGAACAGTGTATATGTTCTCTTTTTTGTGATAAAAAAGAGAGAAAATAAGAATGTGTGTTTGATTCGTTTTTCTAAAACATGCACAGGAGGAATACAATGACTAATGAAACAATTAACTCTTAGGAAGTTGATGGGAATTGACAGGAAAACTTGGGATGGAGGATTTCTCTGGGAAACCTTCTTTATGATTTTCATGTGTAAACCATACTTATAAGTTAAGATGTAGTCAGGAGGTAATGGCAAACTATTATTTGAGAAGAAAGAATTCAATGCAAAGAATTGTTACTAGGCATGAAGTTGTGAACTAGTACTCTGGATTGGATATTGTTTTCCCCCAGAGGTTCATTTGTTGGAAGCTTGGTCCATACAGTGGAGATGCTGGGAGGTAGAGTTGAACCTTTAAGAGGTAGATCCCAGCGGAAGGTCCATAGGTCATTAGAGGAGTGTCCTTGAATGTGATTATGTCATTTCTTACTGGTGTTTTCCCTTCAGGTCTCTACTCCAACAGTGAGATTGGTAGTAATTCCTTCATACAGGTATATAGCATAATTTGAACTGATATAATCATCAGTTCTTCCTCTCCCCCTTCTCCCTCTATCATATTCCACTACTCTACTTTGTCTTGAGGCCCTTTTGTTTCCCATTTTCTCTCTAGCTTCCACATATGAGAGAAAGCATACAACCCTTGACTTTCTGAGACTGGCTGCTCTCACTAAGCTTAAAGTTCTCCAGTTCCAGCCACATTGTCATTATCCATTCTCTGTTGATGGTCACCTAGGTTGGTTCCATAATTATGGTGAATAGTGCTGCTTTTTGATCAATTAAAATAATTACCCAACTGGTATTAAGATGTTCTATAGCCATAAAACTACCCTCCAATCTTGATATCAATAGTTAATGTGAAATTTGACTTCCATTTGCATTAAATCTTTGTTGATAATTTTTAATCAATTCAAAAATGGTGGAAAGGAAGATGCTATTTAGTTTCTACAAAGATCATGCATTACCTACATTATACTCCCACTTTTGAAACATGAATATAAAAGAGTACATACATGCATACACACACACACACACACACACACACACACCACAAAAGACTAGAAATAGATATGCTAATGTGTAGTCAGTGATAACCACTGAGGGATGGTGAAACTGATGATATTTGTGTTTTTCTATGCTTGTGAGTTTCTTAAGTTATTTTCCCTAAGAAATCTGCATTAATTTTATTATTGGGAAAAAAATTGTTTCTATTTTGGAAGTTGTAAAATCTTGAGCCCCGCATTAAGAAAAGGTATAACAGCTGAAGGAAGGACAGAGAAGAGGAGCATTCACTCCTCAGCAGCCAACTAAACTACAACTCCAAAATATTCTTGCAGACATCAGACAAGACTGTCTTGGGGCTGGCCAAGATCATCTGCTAGGCTTAAAATGCTTAGAGCCAAGCAGGCACTGATGCCTCAACTGGATTCACATATTTCTCTAGCCAGAGTTAGAAACTTTCTAATAACATTTTGGTGGTAAACTTAACTTTACGGAGGATCCTCATGCTTCAATTCATTATCTGGAGATCAATAAAGAGAAGTAGGAATCGCACAAAATATAATCCTAGCATAGTCTATCCTGCTGTTAAGTAAAGCTACTTTCTGTTTTTCATTGACCAAAAGCATGGCTTGCACCCAACCAGTCACCGCTTGGGGCCAGAGTTAGAAAATATTCTTTTCCTAATTTATGTTCCATTGACTTTTTACGGTGGCAGATATTGATCTCTCTTTGTGCCATCAGATCAGATGCTGCAACCCAATTCAGAGCCAAGATCGTGACTTTAGGTGATCAGCCTTTAATGTGCAGGAGAAAGGGAGGTAGAAAGATGATTTATTTTGCTTCCATAGGCTTTTTATTATAGACACAGTATGCTGGGAGCCTTCCCAGCTAGAATCAGCTGTAGAGTGGAGCAGGTGAGCTGCCCTGCTTTCCTAGAGTGCCACAAAAATAAAACAAACCACACATTCCAGGAATGACTCATTTGATTAGAGAAGCCAAAAACAGCACTACGAGCCAAAGAAGAAAAGAGCAGTGATCTTTTTTCAATAGAGTTACTGATGGGCCGTAGGCATAGCCAAAGAAACAATGGAGGAATGATTGTCTGCTCTTTAAATAAAATTAGATAGACTCCAACATCATTAATATCTTTGTTCCAGAGCAGTGGATAGCCAGAATTTCTTGACTTTGACTTAACAGTGTCCCTTCTGTTATTCATATTCCTTTGTTGGTTTCTCAGAATATGTTTGAAGGAGAACAGCTTCATTGTTTGAACAAAACCCTCATGTCAAATCCCACACAATGCACTCTGAGAGACTGACAATATCATTGTGTTGGGCTGGAAAGCTATTGTAACAGACATGGAGGCTAGTAAAAGTATGCAGACCACCTGAATCCTGGGGACCTGAAAGTTATAGATAAATTCTTGTGGTTTGGATCTGTAGAGTGAACCCCATTTGCCTGATTACACAAATGTGCAAAAGAGAATGTGACATATTAGAAGCTGTGCATCCCTAAATGAATAGGAGTAATAAAGGGAAAATCAGATTTATTTGATTTCCATCTGGAATTTGAAAAATAGAAATATGGAAGACACCAATAATGTTGGGTTTCCATGTGTCAAAAGCTTTTAAAAAGTTCCCAAGTGATTTCAATGGACAGTCAAAGCTGACAACTACAGTCCCAGGTCCATCCCTTCCCAAACCTTCTTAACTGGGCAGTGCACTTACTTCAAAGCAATGGTCAGTGACAAATTACACCTTTAAAAGAAATGCTTTATCTCCTTGTAACACCTAACTAAGCAAATAATAGGTCTTCTAGAAACATTTATTGAAATAAATCACTGCTTTTAGCCTGAGAATGGGATCCCCATGTGACTTAAATAGCAAACAATATTTTCTCAAATCCTCAGTCTTTATATGATAGAAGGTCCACTGCCTTAACTAATATTTATATTCCCAAGATATTTCATGCCTCCACTGAATTTTAACTTCCCCAGTCTCAAAGTATCAAAACATGTAAAAACTCTCAGCAGGAAAGAATTCCATTCTGCATCACACAACAATAATAAAATGCTATATTAGATTTTCCTGTTCTTCAAGTCCTCTCTGTCATCCTGACTCCAGAGATCTCACATCTGTTTTGCCACTCTAGGTAACCTAACTGTCATATCATCTTGAAAACTGATGATTCCTCCCTACCTCACCCCCAACACAGCCTCAACCACCATCCACTCTCAACCCCAGGTCTCTACATTCACAGGACCACAGGACACAGCTCCTCTACCCTGCCCTGACTGCTAAGCAGCTTCAAGCATAGATCTACTCCTACCCATTTAGGTGTTCAGTTTAATATGATGAAAATCTAAATTATTTTTAACAACACAAATGCCTGAGTGAGACCTCAAGATTATTGGGTTTTTGTTTTGTTTTGTTTTTTGTTTTTTAACAAAAATTCGCCATTAGGGCTAATACTGCCCCCTTGAGGGAGGATAGGAAAAGGTAGATATTTTCAATGGAACTGGTCTCTCCAACAGTATTGTTTCAGATTTGAAATATATCTAAAATACATGAGACCCAAAATTCAATTGAACAACCCAGTACTATTCCACCTTCGATCCAAAACTTTACATGGATTGCTAAGGTACTCCTAAATTTTGAGGTCAATGCCTACTAGATGGAAGGAAATGGTTAGGTGCCAAAACCTGGTGTGTGATAATTTATTTTCGAAATTGCTCAATATAGACCTTGTGAAATCTAAATACATGTGGTTAATGTTTGAAATGCATTTATCAGGAATACCAACCCCCAAAGAATTTTAAAAAGAACTTCAAATATAGTTATCAAAATCAATGCCAGAGGGTTTATTAGCATTAGGAATATTCAAAATCATTTTTCTCTGATAAAATAAATGAAAGTAAATAGAACTCAGAAGATATCATAGTATAGAAATATTGCATGTGGAGGGTGGGATCACTAACTCCTTCATGCCAAGAGAATAAAATCAGCAAGCCAGTATCCTAGTACCTTGGGACAATCTAGAGTTGTATTTGGTGTGTGTCACTCTCACCTCCACAGACAGCTATCCTCCTACTCAAATAGTAAGTTAGTATCTGGTCACGAGAATGGTGTTGCACCATCTCACAGGGAGCCTTTCATTTAAGATGCTTATAGAAATGCCAAAAGTCAGAAAATAAGAACCCTTCTATGCTTACAAGATCAGGTCGTATGACTATTTTGCTGTCTCCTTGCCAATAAAAAATGTGCAAGTTTGGCAGAATTTGACCCAAGACTAATTTCAATATAAAATACTGTAACAAGAACTTAGACTCTTCACCTTTGCCTGCATCTCTGCCTCCATTTTGCATCTGTCTCCATTGCTCCAAGCCACCTTGGATTCCAGAAACAACAGATCTGATCAACAAACATCTTGTGATGAGTGAAAACTGCCCCACAGGCAACAGCAACTTTCTTATTACTGACAAGATTATCTTCACACTGAGATAATGATGGACCAGACCATGCCTGACCAAGATCACCTGACCATAGGCCTTCAGTTATGCAAACCCCCAACCCTTCCCCTCAATACCCTTTCTATGAAACCTCAAAGTCTTTCTCAGTCCCTAGAATATAGCTCCTGTTGTTTTCCTGGTATAGCTAACCTGGTTAAAGCTCCTTTCCTGCTTTGCACAATTTCTTTTTCCATTTGGTATTTGGGATGAGTGGCCAGACCTGATTTGCTGGAATCTGCAGAGTTGGGCCTCTTGGCCTAGGATTCCAGTAACATAGCACCTGGTAGAAAAATTGTGAAGGAATGACCATATAAGAAATTTGGGGGGGAACTTTAACAAATGGACCTAAATATTGCTGATCAGTCAAATAAACCAAAATCAGCTCATAATACCTTGTTGTTTTGTTTCTAAACAGAAACTTGAACAGCATTTTTCAAGACAGAATTGAGGTTTGTTTTAGTTTTGTTTTGGAGAAGTGCAGTGGTCTACATTATAGAAGCATCTAAAAGCTGCCATCCTCAGTCTCTGCCCTACAAAGAATTAGCTTAAGAGCTTTATAAAAATGCAGATTCAACCAGGTGAGGTGACCTAGTGACTCAGGTTTGTAACCCTAGTACTTGGGAGGCCAAGACAGGAGGATCACAGATTCAAGACCAGCCTCAGCAACTTACTGAGACCCTGTTTCAAAATTAAATTTTTTTTTTTAAAATCTGTCTAGGAGTGTAGCTCAGAGGTAGAATGTCCCTGTGTTCAATCCCCAGTGAACTCCCCCTCAAAAATATGCAGATTCAACTCCCAAGCTTTACCACCTTTCTTTCATTGTGTTTAAGGTGAAACAGGAAATCTGCATAGTTTTACTCAAACTTTCAGGAAACTCTGATGGATATAGCTGGCACCACAGTTGAGTAATTACTTTCTAGGATGTTCACTTGGACTTCATTAGGGGTAAGAAGGGCCATTGCAGTAGAGAAGTCCAACAAGAATGCTCCTGAGAGCCCACCCTAGAAAGGAGGTTGGGTATTAACTTTCAGAGAATGCAGTAACCACTCGGTGCACAATACCCTAAGAGGCATTTATCAAATCTGTGATATGTTAATTTTTAATATTACATGTATCTGCTTTCCTCCTAATATCTCATTCAATTATTCTTATATCATTGTTTCACCTAGATGTTGCTTTTATAAATTCAAGCACTGAAATTCACACATTTCTTTCTTGCAGGCAGCAGTTAGGATTTGGGAGTGGGAGTAGGAGATAACTGAGGATTAAATCCAGTGGCATTCTACCCCAGAGCTACACCTTAGCCCTTTTTAAAAATGTATTTATCTTTTAACTTTTGAAACAGGGTCTTGCTAAGTTGCTGAGACTGGCCTCAAACCTGTAATCCTCGTGTCTCAGCCTCCCAAGATCTGGGATTACAGGTGTGTGCCACTGCACCTGGCTAGTTAGGAAATTTTTAAAAGTTTGAATCTAACTGTGATATTCTTTTCCAGAAGGGAATTTAGCACTACATAGAAATTACATAGGCAAAAGAAGGATGTTTCCAGAAGGAATAAGGACTCTTCTATGAAGGCTAAGAAAAGATCTGATTTAAGAAGAATGATCCACAGCCCCAGGACAAAGGAAGGAAACAGAAATGGAGTCACATGGGGGAACATACAGCCTTGGAGCCTGGCTGATGAGGTAGCCTAGAAGGTGGAATGTTAGGTAGAAGGAGGTATCGGGAGAATTCATAAAAATATAGTTTTAAAAATCTGGAGAGTAAAGCCAACTCCACCCCTTGGAAGTTTTTCTTTGTCTCTTTCACCGCCAAACTCCGGAAACGCCCAGCCATCACCTAAAGCCCACCTGAAGCCCACACCTGGAAAGAGGAGGAGCCAACTTTTCTGTGACCTGCCCTCACCTGAAGCCCACCTATCGCCCAACTGAAACCTGAGAGAGAGGGGTTGGAGAAGAGGACCCCGCCCTCTCATATATCTTTCTGCACCTTTCTTTGTTCGCGCCTTCCAGCTTGGGACCTGACCTTCGACCGACCGGTCAGTAACCGGGGATTTTTCCCCCTTCTCCCTTCCCTCTGGGGACATGCACTTGGACTTGTCCGGGTGACCTATGCCCCTTTCCCTTATTTCCCTTCCTCCCAGTTTTCCCTAAATTTTAATAAAACCTGCCAAATGTTGTGACTGGTATGTGTTGAAATTCTTTTCTTCACGATACCAAGGACCTAAGGATTTTGGGGTTCGTCGTACCCCATTACATGGCCACCAACACCATACAAGGACATTGCATGACACCCACAGCACTCTGTGCTCTTGCATCAGAACCCCGTGGGGTGGTTGATAGAAACACACATTCCTGGAACATACTCTAGAACTACTGACACAGATCCCTTAGGGAATTGGCCCCAACAATGTATTTGACAAATATCTTCCAGTAGATTTTTAGTGACACTGAAGCTTGAATTCAACCCATGAAGGAAACCTTCACAATTATGTTCATACTATTCTTAAAAAAAAAAAAAAAAAAGCTGCAATTAGACCTATGTGCCTTGTAAGAATTTCAGTACAGAAAGGTGAGGGGAAGAAATAAAACAAGAATAAATATATGTGCTATATATGTGCTATTAGGGAGAAATGCATATATACCACAGGAGGTTCTGAGTTAGGAGGATTTAAAGATTAAAAAAAATATTTGTATCTAAGTGAGATACTGTTAATGAAAACACTACATTCTACCAGTCATTTAATTGTGGTGTTAATGAGTGTCAAACCCACAGCCAGCCTCAGCAATTTAGTAATCCCTGTTTCAAAATAAAATAGGGCTGGAGGTATATCTCAGAGGTAGAACGCCCCTAGGTTTAATCCCCAGTACCTCAAAAAAAAAGTATCAAGTGAGATTTATCTTATTTTTATCATACTGTATTTTTGTAGATATAAATGATGTCACAAAAAATACAGATTCCCAACTAGCAAAAGGAGTCAATAAGCCATTCCAATGTGCAGAATCCAACCACGGGCTATTTACCAGGAATTCAGTTGCTAATCACCAAGCCTAAAATGCAGAACTATAAATGATCTACTGAGGGCTTGTCAGCCAGAGCACAGAAATCTGCTTTTGTACCAAGATTTCACATGAAAGAAGAGTTTGCACAGCACAATTTAGGCTGGTGTGGCTGGAACAGGTCTAGCGATCCGAGGAGCACAAATCATAGGTCGGTTTCTCCAGTTGAGTTCAGCGTGTGTATTATAGGCAATGGCACATTGACCACAGCATAGATCATGGGTGCTCCTGGAAGGCTCCAGTTAAAAGGGACCTTAGATCATTGAGTTGAGCCTCCTCATTTTATAGATTAGGAACCTGGGCAAATAATTTAGCATCTGGGCTTTGATGTCATATCACCTCATTTATGTCAAGATAAGACTGCAGCTCTAATTGTGAGATTTCTCATTCTGTATCCTTTCTACTACTCAAATTCCCAAAACAGGATGTTTCTGCTATGTTGTACCATAAGATTTATTTGTATATAATGTCTGCCTCAAAATCCAAAAATCAGAGATTATACAAATTATTTTTATTTTAACCTGAACTATTTGTTAAATAATATCCACCTCTAAAATACTTGTTAAATATTGGATTTAATCCTTTCTCTAAAAACACCAAGATTTGTGTTTTCCCTCATATGTAGAAACTAGAGGGAAAATAGAAAACATAAGGGAGTGTGTGTGTGTGTGTGTGTGTGTGTGTGTGTGTGTGTTACTGGCAATGGAACCCAGGGGTCTTCTACCTGCAGGTTATACCCACAGCCTATTTTATTTTTTATTTGGAAACAGTCTCACTAAGTTACTGAGAGCCCCACTATGTTGCTGAGGCTAACCTTGAACCTACGATCCTCCTGTCTCAGCCTCCCAAGTACTAGGATTATAAGCATGAACCACTATGTCTGGCTTCATAAGGGATTTTAAATAATGTGGAGAGAGACCTGTAGAGTAGTAGAAGGTGATGGGGAAGTGAAGAGGGAGGAGTCAAGAAGGAAACAGTTCAAATAATATTACGGCAATATTTGAAGATATTACTACCAAGTTCAATAACACATTTAGGGAGTGGGGAGAGGGGAGCAGGGCGGGATGTGGAGGGAAATACACCAAGAGCTGTGAGCATATATGTTTTTATCACATGGAACCTCATTTTGATGTATAATTGTGATATGCTAAGAAAATAATTTTTAAATTTTTAAAAACTATTTGTGTGTCCCATTTAAATTTTTAAATGTGATGCACTGATAAAATAATTTTGAAAAGAAAAATACAAATAAGTTATGTTTCAACAAAGAAAAAAAAGACATATAGCAAAGATGTCTCATGGCAAGTTGGTTACTATGATGTGTCTTCTATTTAGGATGTGTTGAGCTGTTGTTGCATCTTGGGCAATAATAGGTTCTGATACCCATATTCACACTTTTCCACCTGTTGTCTACTGGGATTTTCACAAGAACCAGCAACACATTTCCTGAGGATCTCCCTTAGCATCAAAACTAAAGATTAAACACATAAAATGTTTAAAAATATCTATCCATCATTACCTCTACTATGGAACATAAAGAGTTTGGGGGCAGAGGGAGTAATTGAAGATTTATTTACCCAGTTGTCTTCTCAGAGAAGAAAAATGGGTCTAGAGAAAAATGTGTTTTCACTCTAGAGAATTCTTTTCTACTCAATAGGACAACAATTTTTAAACTATGCAGAGCCTATGAGTTCCAGAAAGACACTTCTGTTTAGACACTATGCAGAGACAAGGACACTACAGTGTGAAAGTGGGGAAGAACAAGTTCTGGATTCAACTGAAAGAGTTCTGTTTTTGTGTAGCTTATATACTGAGGTTCTATATAACCTTTCATTCCCTCCACAAAGGAACTATTTCTGCTGCTGCTCCTAAGGAAATCTGAAAACACTGCACTATCACCATATAGATAAAAAATCCTGATTTCATAAAGTGGCATATGTAATACCCTTGGTTCACAACTACATTTATTTCATAAATATTTGCCTTCTTTCTCTATATATGAATGTATTTTGGATGAGAAGAATTTATAGTGTTCTTTCAATGAGATCAGATGAAAAAGAATACTCTATTTAAACAATTGGTTTCTATTGGGTGTATATGTAAACATGAGAGTCCTAGGAACCTGCCAGTCAATTTTTCTTTCTCTTCTAAAGAATTCAGTAATTTTCTGGATGTCGGCCCCTTGAAAGCTATCTTAATTATTACCTGCACTAGTACATTTTCTACACAATGGTAATCACAGATGTCTACGATACTTGTCAAGTGAAAATGTCAAAGACAAATCTGTCTGATCTCTATTAGCAGCACATAATTAAAGGTACTGATATAATCTGGGAGGGTGTTTGTAGGGATTTTTAACTGGAGACTCATTGGGTGTGCAGTTAGCTGAATAGATTGGTCCTTGCTAAAACTGAATACAACTCCATCACCATTGAATGGATTAGTGGAACAATAATCAGCAATAAAATGCTATGGGGAGCTGAGAAGTTAAATACATGGTAATAGTCATCCCAATAAAACTGTTCTGGCAATGACTAATGAATCGTCTCAACTTAATAGTTTCTTCGTCATGCTAGGAAGACAACAGAAATGGAGCCAAGTCACACATTAGAAGCGATTCGAAGTCTTTGTGAACCAATGCCTTAGGTTATACCAGACAAGTTCATCCAGCAAATATTTACTGCATGTCTGCTAAGTGCCAAGCACTGGAAGAGGTGAGGCCCTCTCTCTGTCTCTGTTCATTACATGGTGAGTTTTTATTTCTTTGCTCTGGTTCAATCAGACCCTCCTCCACAGAGCCCACATTTTAGATCTTTTAAGAGTCACTGGGGTCAGGAAAGTGGCAGAGCTTAGCTTGATCATTCTACCCTCACTCTACAACTCTGCTGACCACCAAGGTAATATGGAAAATTGCACTGATCTGCCTTGCACAATGATATTCTCATCTAACTTTAACTTAGAGAACCCAGCAGAGGAAATACTATAAACATCCAAACTAAGAAGCTGAGAGAGAAAGCAGAAGGGCTTTTTCAATAATTTTGTTTTTAATTCTGTGACTAGCAACCATGTAGAATATGCTAGTCAGCTTTCTGTCACTGTGACAAAAGACCTGAGGTAATAAACTTACTAAAAGAAAAGGCTTACGGTGGTGCATAGTTTCAAAGGTTTAGCTCCATGATCACTTGGACATGTTGCTCTGGACCCGTGGTGGCACAAAACATCTTGGTGGGAGTTTGTGCCGGAAAGGGCCATTCACCTGGAAGCAGAGAGACAGGAAGGGACTGGGATCCTAGTAACCGCTTCAAGGACACATCCCCAATGACCTAACTTCCTCCTACAAGCTGCTGCCTTTGAAAGGTTCGACCACTTCCCACTGGCATCAAGCTGAGGACCAAGCCTTTCATGCATGGGTCTTTGGGAAGTGCTCCTGTAATGGTTTGGATTTAGAATGTCCCCCTCGCCCTCATGGAAACAAGGCTACAATGTTGGAAGTGGGGCTTGGTTGCTAAGGAGGGATCCCTGGGGATGTGGCTTTTGGGCAATAGGTCTGTCCTCTTCCCCCTGCTGCTGGCTTTGCTCCCGGCCTCCATAATGTGAGAGTGGCACCTTGCTCTCTCGTCTCTCTGCTTCTCACCACCATGTCCTGAGCTCCAAAGACCTGGGCTGCACATGGACTAAACATGGAATCTCAAAAAAAAAAAAAAAAAAAAAAATCTGTGAGCAAATAAATCTTCCTTCCTCTAAGTTGGGTGGTTGGTTGCTTTGGGTTATAAAAGCGAGAGTGTTGACCGAGGCAATTCCAGATTCAAATTATTCACAAAAAGTACTACAGCAGGACCAAAGTCAAAGAAATGAGTGAGCAGGTTCCTGCCTAAAGGAACTTGACAGTCCTCAGGGCAGAAAGACATGCTACAAGTATAATAATGCCTACCAGGGCATCAGGGGACAGAAAGGAGAGAAAGAGTGCTTAACTCAGCTGAAGAGAAGAGTCAGAACTCACAGAAGAGGCAAGATCCACGATAGGGAGACACAAAATGTTAAAGGGTGATGGAGCAAAGGTATGCCAGCGCCCAATCTCTATTTGCATTTTGTATGGTGCTAAGCAAATAGGAAGCCAGAGGACAGACAGGAGTGGTGGCACATGCCTGTAATCCCAGGACTAGGGAGGCTAAGACAGGAAAATCGAAGGTTTGAGGCCAGACACAAACTGGTGAGACTCTCAGCAACCTAGTGAGGCATTCCTTGTTTCAAAGTGAGAAAAAGAAAAGGGCACGGGTTGTAGCTCAGAGGTATAAAGCCCCTGGGTTCAATCCTTTGTATTTAAAAAAAAAAAAAGTTTCAACTCCTAATTGCATCTGGAGGACTTTTTAAAAATGTCAAAGCTCCACATCTGACCAATTAAATAAGAATCGTAGGATGAGGTCCAGTTGTTTAAAAGGTACCCAAGTTATTCTAACTGAATCACCATGAGCAGTACCTTAGTCCATTTGTGCTACTATAATGGAATGCCTGAGAAAGATTAGAAACCTGTTCTAGTGGGAATAGACACATTGACCTCCACCAGGGTCACAAGGCTTGATATACTCTGTGCTTCATCTTCCTTCCTCATTAGTTTCTAATGACCCACACAAGTAATAACAACACTGACTTGAAATTCAGGAAGATCATTTGCAGTTGAAATTGAGCAGTATTGCTCTTTTTTTAAGAATCCACAGCACACAGTCTTGGCAGTTCTAGGATAGGGGAGTAGGCATGAGTTTGGAAGATCAAGAGAGAATAAGAGAAGCCAGAGGTGGTGGTGCACACCTGTAATGACTGTACTTGGGAGGCTGAGTCAGGAGGATCATAGGTTGGAGGTCAGCCTCCCCAGTTATCGAGACCCTGTTTCAAAATTAAAATTAAAATAGAGCTGAGAATGTAGCTCAGAGGTAGAATGTCCTGAGTTCAGTTCCCAGTAACACACACACACACACACACACACACACACACACACACACACACACTTCTGCTGGATATGATGGCAAATGACTGTAATCCCAGTACTTTGGCGTCTGAGACAGGAGGATCACAGGTTTGAAGCCAGCTTCAGCAATGTAGCAAGACTTTCGGCAATCTAGTGAGACTGTTTCAAAACAAAAAGTAAAAATGGACTGGGGGTATAGGTTGGAGGTAGAATGCCCCTGGGTTCAATCTCCAGTACCACACACATGGAAAAAAAAAAAAAAAAAGCTATACTTCTTCCTTCCTTCTCTTTTAATTTTCTTCCCAAAGATTATGATTTAAATATGTTGAGCTGGGGCTTTAGGCATACAGATTTTTCCAAAATTTCCCTGGTAATATTAATGTGTGCCAGGCTTGAGAATCAGTGATCTAAGGTTCTCAAGCTTTGCTGCACACAGAATCACCTGGGAAGCTTTAAAAAATCATGATGCCCCAGATCATACTCCACACCAGTTAAATCAGAACCCCTGGGAGTGCACCCAGGCATCTGCATTTTTTAAATTCTCTGAATGTTTCCAATATGCAAGTCAACTTTGAGGACCAGGGCTTAAAAGTCTCCTGCAGAGGAAAGACACTAAAAAAGAAAAAATAACCCTTTAGTCTAGGCTCTGCTTTGTCATTAATTTGTGCGTCCTTGGACATGTCCCTTTACTACTATTCTGGGCCTCAATTGTCCCACCTGTGAAGTGATATCCAGGATTTATTCCAGCCCTAATGCAGGATCTTCTGTGGATATTAAAACGCCTTTACCAAGCCAACTCACTCTACCACGTGGGTTGCCTCCTACAGCGCTATATCTTCAGCTATCTGTGCTCCCCATCACCTGCCTCAGGATTAACAGTCTGGGGCTTCATCTCTAAAGTGGGAGGCTATGGGACATCCCAATCCTTCCCTACCTCTCTATCAGACTGAAGACATAAGACACCATGGTTCTGTATAGAATCACTGTCAGTGATCAGCTTGATTGAGAGTCATGATCAGAACACAGCCTGAGATGCTCCTGCTGTCACTCATGGAGAAAGCTTTGCCCTCACTAGGTGATGGACTGGTAGTTTAGTTCTTTTCCTGGAGCCAAATGGATCAAGGAAAAACTCCCCAACACCCATTGCAAATTCTCTGGAGTCCAATGATACCAACATAAGCTCTGGAGCCCAGTGGGCAAGGCACAAACTCGCCAACGCCCAGTGCAAACTCCCCAGAGCCCAGTGCATCAGATGCAGACTCCCTGGTACTAGAATCTCACATCACTAGATGTGAGTCGCTTGGAATTGCACACATCAGAACCTCTGGACTTAAAATGTCCTATCCGAATTCATATTTATTTCTAATACCAGTACATAGGAAACATCACTAAAACAGTAGCCAAGGAGAAGACAATTAGCAACCAAAGAATCTAACACCTTCTTGATAACCCGCAGTTGCATTACTTTGGTTGTCAAAAGACCAGGTTCAAGCCCCAGCACTCCCCCTGACCCCCACCTTCCCGTGCTGCCTGCAGGACTCTGGGTAAAAGAATCTCTGCTAATGAGGACCTCAGTCTCCTCAGCTCTAAAGTAGAGATCATATCTGCTCCGTTTCAGAAGGCACAGACTGGATGAAGCAGCATAACGGAGAGCATTTGATGAAAGATTATTTCTTTACCTTTCTCCCTTGGACTCCCTTCTCCTACAAATTATAAAAATTCATTTTTGGAGACTTAAGCCACTCTCCGCTGTGATGTATTTCTTCCATAGATGCGTCAGGTTTGAGATTCCAGACACCAAGTTGCTGTAATCTAACACATAGGGAGGGAGCAGACTGCTTGGAGATGCTACCAATTAACACAGGATGCGGCATAAAGCAATAATGCAATTAATAAGGAAACAATCGCCATTCTCATTTCCAATTCTGGATGAGTGTGAGGTTTTATCTCAAGGGAAAGTGAAATCGCACAATTAGGCAGAATCTAAATATGTCAGAAAATAAAAGGAACCTGGGTTGTTGAATAAAGCAAGACCATTCCGTGAACCAAAGGCAACAACAGGATGACAGAGCCGAATTCTCTAATGAGAAAGGAAGCTTCTGTTACTGTAACCTGGTTCTTCACATCTTCTTTTTCCATTTCTTCCAAACAAGGAGGGCTTTCTAGACCAGGAAGAACAAATGCAACTAAGTTGCCAGGTTACAAGGACAGAAA
>PVLC010019498.1:0-30441 GCA_004027655.1 Graphiurus murinus
CCACAATTCTGTCTTTCCCAGCACTGTGAACAAATCCCAGATCCTACTCCGGAGCCCCCACATCCACACCCGCCCAGTAAAGTCACAGCAGAACTCAACTAAGTTCCCATGATCTCACTGGGGAACCAGCCTTGAATTCTCTCAACCTTCAGAAAGTAAAAACAACATACAAAATTTCTTCCTCAACAGTTATTTGAATTCCTTCTTCTGATTGTTACTAAAAGTAGGCCAGGGCTGAGGATCCATGTCAGTAAATTGCCATTGCTTGTCTCCCAACCTTTTTTTCTTGATAGGGGTTCAGCAAACTCCTCTCCCACCCCTGAATTATAATTCTGAAGGAAGTTTAAAGTGTGGTGTCTCTGAGGGAGGCACCACACTTTAATCTCATTCTGCTCCCCCCCCCCCCCCAGCCAGGTCAGAAGCCTAGAATCGCAAAGACCCTTTAAGTTATGTAACCCAGGATTTAATCTTGCCACCAAGAAGCCAAACTACCTACAAGTACCTTACAGGTATTTAAGACCAGGAATACCTCTAGTAATATTTAAGGAAAGAGGGAATATATGCACAGAATAAATATAAAGCTAGGTGCTAGTTGCATGTGGCGTTCCTAAAGAAGCACACAATCCTCAGAATCAACCAAGACGACAAAATAGATGCCCTAGATAGAAGGTGAAGGAATAAGTTTCAAAAGGCCAACAGGAAATAAATCAAAACAAACTCAAGCATACTAAAAACATATGTTAAATATCCGAGAAATGACTCATTTTATTTTCTAAGAAACAGCAAAGATTTGACAGCTCTGCCACTGAAGCTTCACAGTATCCAACTTAATTAACCCTGTGTTGACAAGTCCCTCCTTGTTTTCCCTTGGAAAACTATGCATCAGGATCTCAAGTTTTCCTTTACATTTTTCATGGGGAAATTTGATTCCTGTTCAATTACAGAACCTGACTCTGTCATTGACCAGGCTGTTTCTCAAAAAAAAAGTCACGGTGAAAGGCAAAAGGCAATGCAATGATTTAACAAAATAGAAAAGCTAAAACAGAAGCCAAGTGTGGTGGCACATGCTTGCAATTCGAGTACTTGGGAAGCTGAGATAGGAGGATCTCAGGTTCAAGGCCTGCCTCAGAAACTTAAGAGGCTCTCAGCAACTTAGTGAGATTCTGTTTCCAAATAAAAAATAAGTCTGGGGGTATAGCCTGGAGGTAGAAGACCAATGAGTTTTATCTTCAGTACCACACACACACAAAAAAAAAGGAAGGAAGGGAGGGGGGAGGGAGGAAGGAAGGATGGGAGGAAGAGGAAAAGGAAAAGAAAAAGGGAAGGGAAGGGAAAAGCTAAAACAGAGAACAGAGCCCAAGGATGTAGCTCAGTGGTAAAGGGTTTGCCTAGTATTTATGAGACCCTGGGTTTAATCCTCAACACCAAAAGTACAAAAAACAAACAAAAAAGAAAAAAAAATGAAAGAGTATGAGCAATACTCAACTTTAAAGTTAACTAAGTAACTTAATTCTTAGCATTAGTAGAGTTCACTCATAAATTTTTGTTCTTTAAGCTTTTATTACATGTAAGCCTCTTGAAATCAACCAACAAATCAAAAGAAAAAACCCATGAGAAGTAAATTTTATACCATGGAAAAACAGAAAACCTAGATGAGTTTAATAAGTCATATAAAATATCTAGGTAAATTCTTTAACCAACTTAGCTTTTCTATTTCATTGTGCTAAAAGTTAGAAGACTACAAACCATTTTGGAGGTGCTCAATTTTCATTGGTCATCTAGAAAATCTAATAATATACATTTACAAAGTTAGTTTAAAAAAAGACAATAAATAATCATAAGCACTGGCAAGAATGTGCAGCCAACAGAACTCACCCACCATTGTTGAGAGTATCCAATAATAAGACCACATATCTATTCCATCTGAACTGTATGGCCCAACAATTCTACTCCTAGATATGTGTCCGAAATAAATGTGCACATATTCTTGCCAGAACACACACACACACACACACACACACACACACACACACACACACACACGTGCTCATGACAGAACTACTCGCGTTGTCCAAATGTGGAAACAACCCAATGTACATCTGCAGTAAGATGGCTAAACAGTAGGGTATTCACACAATGGAACACCATATAGGAATGAGAATGAGCAGCCTATAACCAGAAAGAAAGACATGGCTCAGTCTTACAAGCATGGCTTGAGAAAAGCCAGGCATGGAAGAACACATACTCTGTGATACCATGCGTATAAAGTTCAAAACCTGACAAAACTAATCTATGGGATTAGAAGTAAGAGTAGTAACTGGAAGGTAGTACAAGTACTAAGACAACAGACTTGGTCTATGGCTCCATTCAGGAAAGGGAGATGAAGGGGTATTTGGCAGAAAACTGAGATATAACATCTCATAATAGGGACAATTCCATCCCCTAAAAAGGGCTTCAAATAGGCTCTTATTCTTATAAGATAGGACAGCTCTATTGAGATGATTATTAAAAAGAAGAGGAGGAGAAAAGAAAAAAGAGAAACTATTCAGGTTTCATTTTACTTTTGCTCTAATTATTTTTTTCCTATTTTCCCCTAAGGTTAAAGAGTAAACCAGTCAGAATTACAAAGAGAAACATGAACACATTTAGTAAAAAATGTAATGCAGACATCAGCAGATACAAATTTATAGTCTTGCTTCTAATCAAGCAAAAATTTATATAAAAAAAACAAAATTATGCTAATTATGCTCATTATTTCTGAGATTAGCCAGTCTCAGAAAGCAAACAGTTGCCTGTTTTCTCTCATATGTAGAGGCTAGAGAGAAATTGGGTAACAAAGGGACCTCAGACAAAGGAGTGGAGACTCCAATGGAGTGATGGAGGGGGCTTAGGGGAGGGAGAAGACATATTGAAGGTAACCATTTAAATACTGCTACATACATACACAAAATTATTAATACCAATCTCAATGACAAGTACGGGGATCGTGAGAGAAACACACCAAGTATTGTGTGCATGTATACTCCTACCACTCTACACCCCAGTATGATGTATAATTACAATGCACCAATAAAAGTGTAAAAATAATTTTAAAAAACAAGCAACATCTGCAATGTGCAATGGCAGCAAAGGATCCAGAGTACAAAGGGTAGAAGTTGTCACGGGCTCCTGGGGGGCTTGGATAATATAAAAAGGGATCAGTGTGTCTTCTGAGAGTTAAACTAAGCCTCATTGCTCAATTCCATTAACGAAATGAATTAAACTCGGAAAGAAAACCCCACCTCCAACAGTGTTCCCGGGCTCCTGACACCACAATATGTAATTGTTTCCAATTAACTGAGTGCTCTTATGATGAGAAGCACCAGGACGCATTTGCGACAAGTCTTTGTGTGTCTACATCCATATACTGCACACTCCTCAGCGTGTCGGCTGGGAGAGTCTTCACTAGTGAGAATATAATTTGCTTCCAACATCCATCATTTAAATGCAAAGCACCAGGAAGGAGAAAGCAAACAGGTATGACCTGAAAATTCAAGGAGGGTAAAGAAGAACTGTCGGCTACACCATGTGCACAGCAGTCATGTCTCCTTGGCTGGAGTGTTTCAGCAAGAGCCTCATTGTCAGGCGTCCTCATCCAAGAAAATCCCATCCCTCTCCTTCATTGTATCTCCCTAACACATACACTCTCTCCAACAGTCCTGAGTTCTCCACAATCTGGTAAAAAACAGAATGCTTTATTTAAAAGTATAAAGGTGCTGGGCGTGGTGGCACATGCCTATAATTCCAGTATTTGGGAGGATTGTAGGTTGGAGGACAGTCTCAGCAACTTGAAGAGACCCTGTTTCAAAATAAAAAATAAGGGATGGGATGTAGCTCAGTGATAAAATACTTGCAAGCGCAACACCCTGGGTTCAATCCCCAGTACCAGGGGAAAAAAAAAAAAAGACAAATATGGTGGCACAAATTTATAATCCCAGTACTTGGGAGGCTGAGACAGGAGGACCACGGGTTCGATGACAGCCTCAGCAACTTAGTGAGGTTCTCATCAACTTAGTGAGACCCTGTTTCCAAGTAAAAAGTAAAATAGAGCTGGGGGTGTAGCCAGGAGGTAGAATAACCCTATGTTCCATCACCAGTACCACAAAAAAATAAAAATAAAAAAGGGCTGAGAATGTAACCTGGAGGTAAAATGTCCCTGAGTTTGATCCTTAGAACCAAAACAAATAAAATTATAAAGGTAACTAGAAGTAAAACTAGTAAGAAAAAATACGAAAATTGGGAGATGGAGAGGAGAGAAAAAAGGTGTAGAGTATATCAAGTCTACTTCTTCCTTAGAAAGGAGTTAAAAGATATTGTGAAATTTGCGAAGTCAAATACAGGCTGTTCTACAAGAAGACTGCAAATTATTTGACACTCTTCCCACCAGGTGTGTGAGGGATTCTGCACCCCTCCCCCTGGAGTCTAAGCAGGTATTGTATAGACTTCAACAGTGGATATGTATGAACAGAAAATTATACAACTTTAAAGGCTAGGTCATAAAAGGTCATGCTGCTTTCAATCAGTTAATTTTATATGTCTTAGATGTTGTTTTGGAGGAGATGAACATGTAAATTTAAGCCAGGCATGGTGGTGTATGCCTGTAATCCCAATGCCTGGGAGGCTGAGACATTAAGATTGCAGGTTCAAGGCTAGCCTCAACACTTAGAGGCCTTTGACAACTTAGTGAGACCCTGTTACAAAATAAAAAATAAAAGAGGGCTGGGGGTAAAACCCAGAGGCAGACTGTACCTGGGTTTAATCCCCAGTCAGTCTCAGTCTCTCAGTTTCTCTCTCTCTGTCTCTCACACAATGTAAATTCAGCTCTAAAGTTTGCCCTCCATAATGTGGGTGGAACTCTCCAGCACAATGTCTTCAGTCTCTGTCTATACCACAGCCTACCCTGGGTGGTCATCTGTCAGCCCATACTACAGATTTTAGACTAGCCTGCCTCTAAAATCGCATGAGCCAGTTGCTTATAAAAAGAGTACACACACACACACACACACACACACACACACACACACACATTAGTTATTTCTCTGGAAAACTTTTAATACATGTGGGAAGCTGGCTGCCATGTGAGCTGTCCAACACCTAGGGCCACCATGTTAAAATCACTGTGAAGACAAATGAAGCAGCCATGTGTATGTGCTCTGGTCAGTAGTCATTACTGAGCCTCGCCCTCCAGGTATCCCCACCAAGACATAAGACACAGGAGCAAAGTCCCCTTGGACCTTCCAGAGCAGCCCAGTCAGCAACTGGTGCCACCGAGCAACCTTGGTCAACATTACCAGGAAGAGTCATCCAGCTGCTCCTGAATCCCTGATCCTCCGAACCCATACCATTAAATAAGTTTTTAAACCACTAAATTTTCAGGGTAATTTGTCATAATAACTACCAGAAAACCTAAAGACAGAAATAGCAGTTATCACACTTAAAAGACTGAAATGGGTCAGGTACAGGTGGCTCATGCCTGTAATCCCAGTACTTGGGAGGCTGAAATAGGAGGATCGCAGGTTTGCAGCTAGCCTCAGCAACTCAGTGAGACCCTGTTTCAAACTAAAGAATAAAATAGGGCTGGGGGTATAGCTTAGAAGTAGAACATCCCTGAGTTCAATCCCCTGTACCACAAAACAAACTCTTTCCTTGTCATTTTGCATTATTCACAACTATGAAAATATTATACATTTAAAATTCAAAAATTAAGAAACAGCCAACATGGTATTAGCAGTCACTCTTCTACATGTTCTTGACACTGTACAGGTTTGTGACTCCCTCAATTGATAGACTTGAACTCATTTAATCCCCACATAAAGGTGCTTTATTATACCTGAGTTTTGTTTTTGTTTTGAGACAGAGTCTCAACTATGTTGCCCAGGCTGGCCTCAAACTCCCAATCCTCCTGCCTCAGCCTCCTCAATAGCTGGGATGACAGGTGTGCATCACCACCTGTTTTACAGATGGGAAATTGAGGCACAGAAAGGTTCAGTAACCTGCCAAAGGTCACAGAGCAAGCAAAAGATCCTAGATTCCAATTAGCCAGTGGGTCCAGAGTCACAATATTTACACGAAGATCACCCGGCTGGCTTGGCAGTCACAAGTCACTGGACAAATGGTACACTCTCAAATTGCCATTCACCTGGGTCTCCAAGCATGTGACTGGCCACAGTATTGTGTGTCAAGCACTGCCAGCTGCCTTACTTTCTCTAAAGCTACTGCCTAAAGGCATTGCTCTCTAATCTCCACCTGTACATGGTTTTCAAGGCCCAATCCCCCTAAATATCATCCGGATGTCTCAGCATTAATTTCTCCAACTACTAACTTTCCAGAATGAGCCATTTAAATCCTTATCAGTTTCTTCCATCCTTTGTCCTCTATTCCAGTTCTGTATCCTTGTATCTCCCCACTTGCTATGAACTCTGAATTCCCCCGCCAGAGCCTTGCATATCACAGAAATATAATTATTGTTTACTAAAGTTAATGGACGCTGGCTTATTCTAAATGAAGGTTGGTATAGCAACCTTCGTGCTGGGGGAATTTTCACTGAATTGTATCTGAGGGGCAAGAAGGAAAAGAGCTGAGCTGTAATTAGGCAAAGCAGCAGCAGCCCACTGCACCCTAATCTCCACCAGGTGTTTGCCATCAAAACCCAGAATGCTGACTTGCGTTACCAAAACAGCTTTCACCCAAAAAGCTGCATGTGTTTTTCTTTTTTTCTGCTTGGATGGCTATTCAGTTATTTTCACTACCTTCCAGAAAAAGAATGGCAAGGAAGCCAGAATATCCCCACAGTCCACACTGGTCAGCGGAGGCCCTTCCTGTCCATTTCTCCCCTTGAGAAGGTTTGGCTGTCCCTCATCTTCAGAGAGATCTGCTCCCCAGCCAGTTTCTAAAGATCTCTAAAAACACAGCCCAACTATTACTTTTCTAAGAAGCCTCTCTTATCCATCCAGGAAAGACTTCTCTGAACCCCAAAGAGCACTCAGTATTTACTGAATACACTAAATAGCTTTGTCACATACAAGAATTTTGCCTAATTAGTAATTTTTCTATGTAATTTCTGAACAAAACAACTACTTGATGATATGATCCTTCTTATGCCTTCTAAAACTCCTGACTCAGTACCCTTGCCAAGAATATCACGTAAAGAAAAACTGCAGGGCTAGGAATACAGCTCAGTGGTGGTATTTGCCTAGTATGCATGAAGCTTTGGGTTCTATCTCTTTAGCACAGCACACGCACACACACACACAGACACAGAAAACCTGATTGTGATTGGGAAATGAAAACAACAGAAGTTCAACTTCTATAAAGAAGATATCAAGGTCAACCTGGCCATTGTTTTCAGAATGGCAATTTAAACCCAAGAGATATCCTTTTGCAGATACTGTACTAGCAACTTAAAGATTTCTTTAATCAATTCCATATTAGGTCCAAGACAACTCAATTCTGCAGGTACCTGTTTAACAATAAGGACCCAGAACCATTAAAAAGGAAAATCCCTATTTTATGAAATATCCAGAAAGGGGGGGGAGGGTAAGGAAAGCTAAATGCACAAAGATTATTTCCACAGCAATATATATCAGAAAACCTTGACTGGATGATTGTTAAATGAAGGCATACACAGAGGTTTATGCAGGAATTAAAATGTCATGGAGCCAGGTACAGTGGCACCTGATTGTAATCCCAGCTACTTGGGAAGCTGAGGCAGGAGGATATCAAGTTTAAGGCTAGCCTCAGCAACTTAGCTAGACCATGTCTCAAAATTTAAAAAATTTTAAAGGGCTGAGGATAAAACTCAGTAGTAGGGCATTTACTAAGCATGTAGAAGGCCCTGGGTTCGAACCTTACTACTACTACTACTACTACTACTGTTACAAAAAAAAGGTCATAGAGAAGGAAGCAATATTGATACATCTTAAGAAACAAAATACAAAACTGAATGTCAGAATCATGACTTCTCATGAACAGACACAGAAGTGAATGCAACAGAAACAGTCTCCAAAGGTGAGGTAGATATGGATCACCTTTCGTCCATTTGCCAAATTCACTCTAGATCTGCTTTTGTGGTTTAAGGCCAGAAGTCTCACATACTGCTGGTAGATATAAAACCAATAACCACTTTGGAAATCTGTTTAATAGTATCTTCTAACTTAAACATTAGTCTGTAATTCAGAATTCTACTTCTGAATATATATCCCACACAAGCATATACATGTGTATCAAGACACTTACTAGAATACTCATAGGCAAACTATTTGCCCTAGAAAAAAAAATTGGCAACTACTCAAATGCCTTTCAACCCTAAAATGGATGAACTGTTGTATAGTCACAAAGGAATACTATACAGCAATAAAAAAAACAACTGAACTACAGCCTCAAGCAGTAACACATCTGAGTTGCACAAATAAAATGTTGAAAGAAACAAAATACAAAAAAAAGAAAGAAAGAAAAGAAAAAAATGCACACACACGCACCATGATTCCATGTCTGAGTATGAAAACAAACACTGAAGACTAGGTACTGAGGTGGCACAGTGGCTACTCTGGGGGAGAGGCAGTGATTTGAGAAACACATGAGGGTGTCTTCCGCAATGCTGGCAATGTTCTGTTTCTTATGGCCATAGATTTATGTTCACTTTCTGACAATATGTCAAGTTGTACACTTAAGATCTGTACATTTGGAATAGTTCAAAGTTACTAAAATTTTTTTTCAAAAGAAGAGATGGAGCCCAGCATAGTGGCACATTCCTGTAATCCCAGTACTTGGGAGGCTGAGACAGGAGTATCACAGGTTTGAGGCCAGTCTCAGCAATTTAGTGAAACCTTGTTTCAAAATAAAAAATAAGTAAATAAAATAGGGCTAAGGGTGTGGATTGGAGGTAGAAGGTCCCTGGTTCAATTCCCAGAACCATACACAAAAGAAGAGATGGCATAAGCTAAGTTGTATGTGCAATATCATAACATTTCCTTTAACACTTGAAACCAACTTGACTTTTTCATGTGACGGGAGGGTAGATGAGATGTACGGTGTGTGATATGTTCAATTCTGCTTACTAAAATTAATTTTAAAAACATGCACAAATATTCCAACAAAAGCCAGGTGAAATGTTTGCAATTTCTCCAAAAACTCACTTTCTTGCTTTTGAATCTGCTCATCCTACAGTTACTAGCAGTCCTCAACTCCCACAAGCAAGGCCCCTTTCAGCCATTCTCCCATACCCTGCACGATTCCTTGCACTCTCTCCACTACATCCTTTCCCCCTTCTCTCCCCTCTTGGACTAGAAGGTTAATGCATGAGCACATTAACTCACAGGACTATTTGTGAGCAAATGCTGATACTAATGATGTGAGCTTGGTTTTGTTTTTTGAAATGGGTCTTGCTGTGTTGCCAGAGCTGGTCTAAACTCCTTGGAATCAAGTGATCCTCCTGCCTCAGCCTCCTGAGTAGCTAAGACTACAGGCCTGTACCACTGACAGGCTTCAAACTGGTTGTGAATGTATTCCATGCCTATGGTTTCTTTCTTTGGGGCCAGTTTGGATGGTTTTCTAACAACTGCTTTTGGAGGCTAGAGGTGTAGCAAGGTGGTAGAACATTTGCCTAGCATGCTTGAGGCTCTGAATTCTGCTTAAATCTGTGATCTTTATTTTGTAACTTCTCTTCCAAACACACACATACACCCCAGAACTCACTCTTGCTGCAGCAGAACCTCAACTAGAGGAAGGAAATCTAGAGTGCAAAGACTGCCCAAAGCACCCCTGCGCCCTAGGAGATGCAATGCATTCCCAGTTTCTGTATCTTGAAGGGAGTTTCTGCCTCCTGCGGCTTTTTCTCCATCCTTAGACTTTTTAATCTCCATAGAACGGCCCATACTTAATTTTTCTCCAACTGCCTCAAGGGCAGTACCCTTCCTCAATCTCTACCACAAGTAGCTATGAGGGAGTAGAAGGGAAGGAGAAAATGGAGAATTACTAATAGGGATAGTGTTTGGGGAGGAGGAGATGAAAATATTCTGGAATTAGCGCTGATGATTGCATAACTTGTGAATAGTCTAAAAGCCAATGAATTGCATATTTTAAAAGGGTAAATTTGTGACATGCTTATTACATCTCAAATTTTTAAATAGATAAATCGTGTAAGTACCCAATATTTTGGTAGAGAACGTTGGATGAAAGGAGAAACTAGCAGATAAACAACTAAGTACCATCTAAAAATCAAGGTGAACGAACGCATGAACTCAAAACAAGCAACGAGGCTCTGATTTCCATCCAGATCAGGAGGGCATGAAGGTGGGGCGAGGAACTGCAGGATTCTAGAGGTGGGTGATCAACCTCCTTTGTTAGTTTTAGAGCTCTGGGTCTGTCTGGTATGGTAATTCACTAATAAGAAGAGCTGAACCAGACAAGTACAGAAAGCAAGCGCTGGGGGACGCCCTAGGTTGTTAAGCCGGCACTATGTCATCCTTGGGCAGCACAGTTCTGACCTGGAGGACCCACCAGGAAGAGTTGCCTCTGAGAGTTCCAGGGGACCCAAGTGAAGGAGGATGAACAATCCAGGGAAGGTGGCTGCCAGGAGCGCGGGGCTCCCTGCACGCTTGCTGAAGTGACCTGGAAGAAAGGGACGCTCGGGAACCAAGTCTGCACGCTTAAAGACGCTCACACCCTCCCTGGACCTGACACCGCAAATCCTCCAGAAACTCACGCTGTCCCGGCTGGGTTGGGCAGTCCCCAAGGCCCGAGCGCCGCAGCGTCCACACCCCTCCCCCACCCCTGGCCTCTCCAACCCCGGCCGGAGCCATCTCCGAGAAGGCGGAGGGCGACCCGAGGCCACCTGCCGCTCTAGGACCGAAGATAAAGGGGTCTTGACCTCCACTCCTCCTGCGGAGCCCATCATCGACCTTAACGGAGAAAGGACTCAAAGAAGGGTGCCCCAACCCACCCCAGGCTACGAAAGGGCCCAGAGGGACACACAGGGTAGCGCACCCAGGCTTGGGGTCGCAAACCTTCCCGCCCCGCACGTACTTTTCCCGCTCCCCCGAGCCCAAGGCACTGCGCTCCTTCTTCTAAAACCGCCGAGCTCTACTGCTGCAGGGCGCGCCAAAGGGGGGCGGCCCGGGATCCGAAGCCACCTCCCGGGCCCCCTCCCTAGCGCCGTCCAGGGGCGGCCGGAGTCACCCCGGCGAGCGGGGGCTGTGCTCCGCCACCGTGCGCCCCGGGCGCGCGCCAAGTTTGCCGGGCTGGGCGCGGGGGCCGACCCGGAGCAGGATCGGAGCCTCGGCGCCCCTGGGCCGACCCTCCCAGGGAAAGGGGTGCAGCGCAGCCCCCCGCGCCACTCACCTCCAGCCGCTGTCCCAACCTGCGGCGCGGGGCGGGCGGATCGCGCTCGGCCGCGGCCAGAGCTGGGGAGGGGGCGGGGCGGCCGGGCGGGGCGGGGCCGGCAGCGCCTGAATTAAACCCGGAACGCGCGCCGCCGCCCGCTCTGCACCGCTGCGAGGGGAGGAGCCGGGAGCTCCGAGCTCCGGGTGGGAAACGGCTGTGGCTCCACCCACCCCCGGAGCAGAGCCCGGGACAGCTCGCTCCGACCGGGAGGAAGCCGGGCTCTGCTCTGCGCTGCCTTTGTACCCGCGGAGCCGGCCGGTCGGCGGGCCCCGTTACGCCTGCGCGCCGCTCACTCTCCAGAGCCCACGAGGCACCCTGGCGCCCCTGCTACCTACCTGCGGGACTTCCCACCTCCTGCCCCCCGGAGAGCGAAGTGCGTCCCCCAATTAAGACCCTTCGGCTTCTTGTCTCCGACAGGGAGAGGAGCTGATTGCATGAGGCTGACACCGTGAACCTCGCCTAGCACCTTTTACCGCCCCCCTCCCCGCCGCTATAAGACATTGTTTTCTGGCCCCAGGTGTGAGGGGCCTCTGGTTTCTTGCTGGTGCCTCAGCAGAACCAATTGCTGGGGCGTTTGGAAACTCCCGCCAGCTCGACAGCCGAGGTGTCTTTGGTGCTTTTGCCTCGGCTTGGCTGCAGGACCGAGTCCTAAGTGGAAAGGAATCTTTGAGTCCTGAAAGGTGCAGGTGTTAGGAGGACTTCAAAGAAGATGTCGGGCGCTCAATTTCGAGCGATAGCAGTGGGGGGGGGGGGAGAAAAGAGAGAAACACACTGGTAGGCTGTCTTGAGTCTGTTTTTCAAATTGAAGGTGGTTTGAATCCTGCCACTGATGCTCTTAACGAGGAAGAGCCTTCCCGGAGTCCTCCCGCGCAGCGCACATCCAGCGGGCCCAATGCGCGCTGCATTCTTTTTACAAGTGTATTAATGGGAAGAGTCATTGAATCCCACAAGAAGAAATGCTGTCCTCTGGGGGAGAAGAGGCTGTCAATCAACGGATGTTTCCTTATAGGTGGTCGCAAAGCACACCTCACCTCATTCCTGAAACTCGGGGAATCTGACTGTTAAGAGAATAAACAACAGGCAGCCCAAAGATAGTTGCGAAAAGAAAACTTCTTTTCTTCTTTTTCTTTTGTGGTAGTGAGAATTGAATCCAGATGCATTCTACCTTCAAGCTACACCCCAACCCTATTTTATTTTTTTGCAGTACTGGGGATTGAACCCACGGGCATTCTATCTCCAAGCTACACCCTCAGCCCTATTTTTTATTTTGAAGCAAGTTCTCACTAAGTTGCAGAGAACCTCACTAAGTAGCTGAGGCTGGCCTCCAGATCCTCCAGTTTCTGCCTCCCTAGTACTGGGATTACAAGCGTGCACCATCGCGCCCGGCTCCTATTTTATTTTTCACTTTGAAGCAGAGTCTCTCTACGTTGCTTATAACCTTACTAAATTGCGGAGGCTGGCAGCTAACCTGTCTCAGCCTCCTAAATACTGGGATTACAGGCATGCGCCACCATGCCCAGGGCAGGAAACCCTTTCCCAGCTGGGCCCCTTAGCCAGCTCTCTGGGGAACAGCCGGCAAACCCTTTCCTCCTTCTGGGCCTTGGTTTCTTCATCTGTAAAATAGGGCATTTGAGTTCAGTGGATATTCTTTAAAATTCCCCCCCAAAATGATCCATAATTCTTTGAAAAGGATAATTCCCACTGTGATGAGAGGTGAGGAATCAGAAGCAGATGTGTTCCAGCACTCCAGAATAAGTGTCCTCTACTCCAGAATTCCCAGACTCGACCTGTCATTTCTTCTTCTTTACATTTAGTGAGTAAATATTTAATAGGCCCTCAAAGGAAGCAAACCTAATCCGTAAAAAAGGCAAAAATTGGCAGATTCTGAATATTTAGTGGATTTATATTTGAAATTTTATTTTAGATTCATTCTTTAAGATACAATTCATACACTGTAGAATTTGCTCTTATAATGCACAGTTCAGCTATTCAGGAGGCCAGGGCAGAAGGATTGGAAGTTTCAAGTCAGCCTGTGCAACCTTGCAAGACCCTATTTCAAAAAAATAAAAAGGGCTAGAGATGTAACTCAGTGGTAGAATGCCCCTGTGTTCAATCCCAATACGGGGTAGAGGGGGTTGTGCACAATTCAGTAAATTTTAAAATATATTCATAAAGTTAGAAACCATCACTGCTAATTCCAAGGCAATTTTATCATCCCAGTAAGAAACCCCATACTCATTAGCAGTCAGTTCCCCATTCTTCCCCAGCTCCTGACAAACACTAAAGCATTTATTTTCTGTCTCCATGGATTTGCATAGTCTGGACATTTTCAATTTTCTTCTTTTTTAGTGCTGGGAATGGAACCCAGGGCCTCATGCATGTGAGGCCAAAGCACTACCATTTAGCTATATCGCCAGCCCTCTCTTCTGGATGTTTTCTAGAAATAGAAATATATTAAAAATATATTAAAGTATGGCCTTTTGGTGGCATCTTTCACCAAACATAGTAGATGCAAGGTCCATTTATGCTATAGTATGTATCCATACTTCACCCCCCCCATTATATCACTTTTTTTTTTTTTTTTTTTTTTTTTTTTTTTTTTTTTTTTTTTGCGGTACTGGGGATTGAACTCAGGGACATTCTACCTCCAAGCTATACCCCCAGCCCCATTTTTTATTCTTTATTTTGAAACCGAGTCTCACTAAGTTGCAGAGTGCCTCACTAGGTAGCTGAGGCTGGCCGCGAACCCGGATCCTCTGGTCTCAGCCTCCCAAATGCTGGGATTACAAGCGTGCGCCACCACGCCCGGCTCCATTATATCACTTTTTAATGATGGTGAAATTATACTGAGTAGGATGTGGTGGCGCATACTTGTAATCCCAGTACTTGGGAGGCTGAGACAAAAGGATGACAGGTTCACGGCAGCCTCAGCTACTTATTGAGGCCCTCTGCAATTCAGTGAGACCCTGTTTCAAAAAATAAAGAATAAAAAATAGGGCTGGGGCTTTAGCTTGGAGGTATAATGCCCCTGGGTTCAATCCCCAGTACTGCAAAAAAAAAAAAAAAAAAAAGAAAAGAAAAGAAAATTATACTGGAAAATAATCATAAGAGCATAAGAGGATAATTTTTTTTAACGTGGTATTGAATACAGGGGTACTCTACCACTCAGCTACATACCCAGCCCCCTTTTGTGTTTTATTTTGAAACAGGGTCTTTCTAAGTTGCCCAGGCTGGCCACAAATTTGTGATCCTTCTGCCTCAGCATCCCAAGTAATTGAGATTACAGGCATGCACCACCATGCCCCGTTGAGAATAATCTTTTGAATAGAATAGTTTACCAAGTGAAACATTTGTTTGAAGCATAATTGCAAAAGATTGTCAGTCAGTACAAAAGCCCTTTGATTTATAGGCATCTCAGCAGTAATTTTCATAAGTTCTTCTCCTTATCACATGGAGCATTACTTTTTGTGTGTGTGAGTCTTAACACCTATATCTAGGAATAATGAATCACATATTAGGTGAGTTACTAGGAACAGATTTGCCCAAACTGAGATGTATGAAAGAAAAGAGTTATTTTAAGTCAATGGATGAGTGCTTATCCTTTGCTGTAAGTGAATGCAATAAACAGTTTAGCTTTGAGTATAGAATGGTCTATCGGATACAGTATTTTTTTCATAAAGTTTCTTTTCCGTCCTGATCTTGATTTCTTCTCTCTGATTTTCAGGAAAAGACCAAGAGAGGTACAGGTGAAACTTGTACTGGAGAGTGGTGGCAGACATCCTATTAGGAACATATATAATAGTATTTGAGTTGTTTGGGCAATAGTAGGCTTGGTTGAGAGTTCTTGTCATGAATTTGAAATGGAACTTTGGGGGTCTTAAAGTCAGAAATTGCAATAAGTTGTTTGGCAAAGGATAAACTTTTTAGAGATAATGATCTAGAATTCCATTTATATTTGCTAGCCTTGCACCAATTCCTTTTTGAAGCATTTTGTTCAAGCTTGTAGGAACCAGAAACATGTTTTCTTTCTTTCTTTTTTTCTCTCAGCTTTTATCTACACAAAATGTTGAAGACTCAACAAGTCAGAGATTTTGGCTGTCTCACTTTCAGTATAGCTTTGGAGGAAGAGGGTCTTTGGTAACTGCTGGAGTACAAGAGGTAGTTCCTAGTCTTGGTCTCTCTTTTCATAGTCTTATGTGTTAATCTTTCCATACAAGACATGAAGTATTCAGCAGGGCTTGGTGGAAGTTCCACTGTCACTTTCCAATTTTCCTTTTCGGAGAGGGTTCATTTGAGCTGGGTATTGTGGTGCACACCTACGATCCTAGTACATGGGAGGCTATGATAGAAGGATAGCAGGTTTGAGGACAGCTTCAGCAACTTAGTGAGGTCCCTTAGCAATTTAGCAAGACTCCGTTTCAAAATAAAAAATAGGGCTGGGCTGTAGCTTGGAGGTAGAATGCCTCTAGGTTCAACTTCTAATACAAAAGAAAGAGAAGAAAAGAAGGAAGGATCATTTGTGCAAATTTATAGTATCGAGGGAAGGAGGGAGGAAATCAAGATGTGAAAATACAGTTGACCCTTGAACAACATGATTTGAACATCATAAATCCACTTCTACATGGATTTATGTGTTGACTTATTTTTTAAAATATGCAACAGTTTGAAAAAAAACTTAAAGGCTAACCTGAATATCCTAGAAAGATAAAAAAAAAAAAAGTATGTCATAAATGCATAAAATATGTATGGAATACAGTCTATTTTATCATTTGCTACCATAAAATATACAGAAATCTGTTATAAAAAAGTTAAAGTTTGCCAGGTGTGGTGGTGTACACTTGTAATCCCAGCAACTTAGGAAGCTAAAGCAAGAGGAGAGCAAATTTGAGGCCAGCCTCTATGACTTAGCGAGACCCGTCTCAAAATAAAAAATAAAAAAGGGCTGGGGATGTAGCTCAGTGGTAGAGAACCTTAGGTCCTCAGGTTCAATTGAGAGAGAGAGAGAGAGAGGGAGAGAGAGAAATAAAAAATAAAAGTTGCCAGTATCCTCTGCACACACCATGGGATGGTAATCACATCCCAGAGAGCAGTTCTCTTCTCCAGTGAATTTCATATCACAATAAGAAGTGACCTTTCCAATTCTCATTAATTTTTCACTGTATAGAACACATATAACATACAATATATAGTGTAGTGATTGTGTTATCAATAACAGCAGGTCAACAGTAGGCAATAGTAGGCAATCAGTAGTTAAGTTCCCGAAAGGTCAAGAATTACATGAGAACATGGTGATTGCATAGGCCATAGGCTTAACTCTGTATTGTTCAAGGGAGAACTGTATATCGCTTGGCTCCTCTGTGAAAGATTCTTTAATATGTCTTTTTGTTTCTGGCTCTCAGTTCAGGTTTATCTTCTTAAAAGAGCTGAGTCAAGTATCCTCTACTTTTACCTAGTCTTTTTTTTTTTTTTTTTTTTTTTTTTGGTGGCATTGGAGATTGAAGCTAGAGGTGTTCTACCTTTGAGATATAACCCCAGCTCTGTTTTATTTTGAAACAGAGTCTTGCTAAATTGCTGAGGCTGTTCTCAAACCTGCAATCTTCCTGTTTCAGCCTCCCAAGTACTAGAATTAAAGTAAGGGACCAGCTTATTTTATCCTTTTCTCATAATTCAGTTTCATTTGCTGAATTTTCATACACATTGTTCTTTTCAGATGTTGAATCCAATTTGGAGCAAGTAAAATTTCACCACTGTTGTCTCAATAATCAAATATGAATTAATATGAAGTTCATTTTTGTCCTTAAAAAAAAATCTCGAACAAGTCGAGTGTGGTGGCACATACCTATAATCCTAGTACTCGACAGGCTGAGACAGAAAGATCACAGGTTTGAGACTAGCCCCAGAAACTTAGGGAGACCCTTAGCAACTTAGCGAGACTCTGTCTCAAAATTTAAAAAATTAAAATTAAAATTAAAGGGCTGGGGGTGTAACTTGGAGGTAGACTGCCCCCTGGGTTCAATTCACAGAACTAAAGACAATAAAAAATCTCCAACATAGGGTCAGTGAACCATATCCAGAATCCTCTCCTCTCTTCTTCCCCATATGACTAATTTATTCCTGTACTCATTCCCTCAGGATTCAGTGAAACTAGTATATTAATAATGAACATGACTGTATATAATCATTTTTTGCAGTTAAATAGGATCTGCCCTGGTTCTGAGCTATACCCCCATCAGCTCATTTGTGTAGTGTGACTTCATGTAATATAACCAGTCACCTGCTCTCTACTAGAAATTGTGTGCAGACAGCAGCAGCCGTTTCTTTAACCTCCCTGAGCCTCAAGCTCCTTGTCTGTAAGATGCAAGTTCATAATACCCTCCAAATGCAATAAGGATCGAACCTCCCAGGGCAAGTTCGACCACAATGGGCCTTGGGTATACTGCAGGTAGGAGTCTGGTCTCTCCGTGTCCAGTACAGGCCCAAGAGGACAGAGGGCAGCAAGGAAGGAAGTCAAGGGGGAGGGGGAAGGCACTGATGCTAGAGGTCAGAAAAGGCAAGCCAAGCCTTTGGGACAGGTGGAATTGGGGCAGGCCCTGTATCGTCCCCCGCGCCAGACCCTCAACCGCGAGGACCCAATGGAGACGATAATCACACGTTGCTGGTTCAAGCTTCTTTTATTATACCTTTCTCTCCCTCTCTCAGTATCTCTCTCTGGGATCGAGGACGTTACCCAAGCAGTAACAGTAACAGTAATCGTTCCTCTCACCCCACTCTCGTTCTCTGTAACCATTCCCCTTAATCGTTCCTCTCCGTAACCATTCATCATCATCTCTTCTTAGGGCGAGAAGTGGAGTACTCTTAAAGCCAAACAGGGCTTGAGCCACGAGGTGCCTGCATACAGCTCTCACCTGGGAGCACTCTCAGGCCATGAGCTCTGGCGTGCTGGTGCATGAGCTCTCACACGGCAGAGCCCTAGGATGTTACCACCTGTAGCTGCTCCTGGCACTCTGCCAGGCGCCATCTTGAGGCGAGGTCTCTCTAGGCCTGCCAGGCTAAGACCCCAACAGCCCTGGAAGTAATTTTCTTCTTTATATGCTTCTTCATTTCACTTTTAAAAAATGGTTGTAGCTGGGAACCATGGCCTATACCTATAATCCCAGTACTTGGGAGACTGAGACAGGAGGATTGCAGGATGGAGGCCAGCATGTGGTAACTTAGCCAGACCCTGTTTAAAAATTAAAAAGGGCTGGAGTGCAGCTCAGAAATAGAATGTCCCTGGGTTCAATCCCCAGTAAACACACACACACACACACACACACACACACACACACACACACAAATGGTTATATACCACAGTCACAATTAAGAGGATTTTTGGGGGGGGATGGTGGTGGTGTTACACTTGAGTATTTTGCATAGCTATAAGAGAAGAGGGTGTTTCTGTCTTAAGTATTAAGAGGAAGGTGTGTGTGTGTGTCCCCTCTAACACATGAAAAAACATGAGTCTTCTTAGAGAAAAGGTACACTGGGGCAGGGGTGTGCACTTTGAGACAGTTGGAGTTGCCATTGCAGATACTTTTTGAAAGGAAGAAGCCCTTAGGGGGGTGTGTTCCCTCATCCTTAATCAAGATCTTACTGCCAATAAGGGTACTTCTTTCTTACCCATTATTAATATTATAAAACTCAAATCCGTGAATCACAGTGGATGGTTTCCTTTTCCAAACAGTACATTTATAGAACTCCCTTATTTGGAGAAAGCTAAAACAGAGAACACAGAAGGGAATGGCCCACGAGGCCTGCTCTGCTCTCCTCTATGTGGCAAAGTTCCATACTAGATTTCCCTAGCCTGTTCCTACTCAGTCATAAGCATTACGAAGCTTAGGAATGAATGCAAAAAAGTCCAGTTGCTGACTTCATCAGAAAACAAGGGAGGTAGTTATTATCTAAATGTAGAAAGAAAAGAGACCTAATTTGTGGCCATCTACAGTATGATAATCCCAAACTCTCAGATCCTGAAGAAGAAAAGGATACATTAATTCCTTTGCTTTTATTATTTTAGAAAGTAAGTTAGGGTTCAGTTTGCATTAAGCTGAAACTCTAGATGAATAAGTTTTCAAATTCATGCTAAGAGTAAGCTTTATTTATAATTAGCATTATTATATCATTGTGGCTATTATAAAATATTTATAGAGCATTCAAAAGGTATATGACATTCTACTAGGTTACTAAGTAGGGGATTATGTGTACAAGCCTGTCCTTGCAGACTCACATTATTTAGGGTATTTATTTACTTGTCAACTATCTATTGAGGGCCTACTCTGCCTAAAGTGTCAGATTAGGCTTTCTAATGGAAACAAAGATGAGCCAGGTATGGTGGCACATGCTTGTAATCCCAGTACTTGGGAGGCTGAGACAGGAGGATCACAAGTTCATAGCCAGCCTCAGCTACTTAGCGAGGCCCTTTACAACTTAGTGAGACCCTGTTTCAAAATAAAAAATAGGACTGGGCGGGGGTAGCTTGGGGGTACAATGCCCATGGGTTCAATCCCCAGTACCTCAAAAAAAAAAAAGACACAAAGATGACTCATTCCAAGAAACTACCTGTTCTTTAGGGAGATGGGGAGTGTGCATGTGTGTGTGTTCTGAAAGCAAAACACTCTCTCTCTCTTTATACACACACACACACACACACACACACATACACACACACACACACACACACACACCTATAATATCAGAGTTTAGTGCAAAAGAGCTATAAGGTATTTTTCTAATTAAAGTAAGGATATAATTTGCATAATTAATAACATTCATTGAGAGCTTCCTTCTGTGCTTGGTACTGTACTAAGATCATTCCCTGAACCAGGTTGTCCTGTGAGGCAGTCACAGTGAGTATCTACAGCTTAGGGGAAGGAAGCTCGGGCTCAGGAAGGGTCCTCTCTGCAGGAAGCCCCTGTGCTAAGTGGTGGGGCAGGACTCGAAGGAACCCAGGTGACTTGAGCGCAGAGCCAGGACTCAGCCTGGCCACTTCCAGCTAGGACAGTGCCTGCATTAAGTGGTGGTTGTTGTTGTTTGGGGTTTTTTGTTTTGTTTTGTTTTAATTATCTCAGTGATGAGTCATTGTCACTGAAGCTTTTTCTCACTTGGCAAAGAAGCCCTGACCCAGTGACCTTTTGACCTTGACCTCATAGCACCATTCTCTAACTTAATAGTTTTCAAACAACTGAGCCCTCTTTTGAGCCTCAGAGCCTTTTCATCAAACCAACTTTTAATGGAAGATAAAGATGAAGCTTCTCTGAGTGCAGCTGAATGATGGCTAGGGGAGGGAGCAGTCTTCCATGGGAGGTAGGGGTGTAGAGGGGAGGGAAGGAGGTTGCCCCACAATCTATTGGGATGGTGGCAGCTAGAACCTAATGAGTAGTGCTGATGTCAATAAAACCTATCTTGTCACTAAAGGTTGTTAACCCTCCCACCCTCTGCCCCATCACAAGGCCACATCTGATTAATGAGCATGGGCCTAAATGAAGTTTTGGAGTTTGTCATGTTAATGCTCCTTGATATATCCAGTATAGCTCCCTTAAATCATGAATTTGGGGCAGGGGTACTGGAGGTTGAACCCAGAGGCATTCTACCTCTGAGCTATACCCTCAAACCTATTTCATTTGTGTGTGTATGTGTGTGTGTGTGTGTGTGTGTGTGTGTGTGTATTTTGTTTTGTTTTAAAACAGAGTCTCACTAAGTTGCTGAGGGACCTTGCTAAGTTTCTCAAACCTGCAATCTTCCTCCTGTCTCAGCCTCCCAAGTACTGGGACTACAGTGTGTGCCACAACACCTGGCAAATCATGATTTTTTTTTTTTTTTTTTTTTTTTTGCGTGTGTGTATGGTATTGGAGATTGAACTCAAAGGCATTCTACCTCTGAGCTACACCCCTAACCCTATTTTATTATATTTTTTATTTTGAAACAGAGTCTCATTAAGTTGAGGAGGACCTCACTAAGTTGTTGAGGTTGGCCTGGAACCTGCAATCCTCCTCTCTCAGCCTCCCAAGTACTGGGATTACAAGCCTGTGCCACCATGCCCGGCAAACCATAAATTCCTTTTAAAACCTTTAAGACAATATGCTTACCTGGTGGTCCTCAGATGTTAGGAAGGTGGGTAAAGTTAAAGACTGAGTATCAGAACCAACCAGGCTGAGGAAAACCAACTGGAGGAGTGATGGCTCTCTGCCTGTGGGCTCTGGTTACATAAGAGCTTTTTCATGAAGGCTGCCTTCAAACAAGACCTGGTATGTAAAACACAGTGCCGAATTTGAACAAAGAAGGGCTAAGTCATCTTTTCTTTTCCGGCCACAATTGTAGTCTGACAAAGCACAGTGAGAGGAGGGGAGAGAACAGTGAAAAGGGAGGGGGCAGACACTCATTGGCTGGGGACCATGACAAGTCCAGGACACCATCTCTGAAATTCTGCTTTGACTCTTGGAGCCAAGGCCATTATTCATAGGAATTTTTATTTATTTATTTATTATTTTTTTATTTTTTACTGTTTACTGTCACTCCTGTATTTCTCTAGGAAACAGAGAATTTGACAGAGCTAGTATTATTGTCTAAACTAGTAAGTGCACCTAACTCCTTTCTCTCGCTGTCTAGGTCATCCGCAAGGTCATTTGCTCATCTAACCCTTGCACGTGTTCAACGTTTGTTCATAGTCTGTGTAGTCAGGAGGACTTGCTGCTCAGTGTTATGTTTGTCTTTTATGGATCAAAGGGACCTGGTCTATTTAACTCTTGGTATATTACCCACCTAATTTGCATTAGTTTTATTGTGACAGTTATTCTTTTGAAAAACTAGAAGTAATTTAAATGTCCTCCAGCAAGGAATGTTCAAGAAAATGTGGCATAGTAATGGGACAGAATGCGCTACAGCCAATATAAATGCTAAGAACCTTGCACCCCATTGGTACATATGAAATAATTCCAAGAAGAAAAATTATATGCAATGTAGTACACATACACTGATAACAACTATGTAAAAAATGAATGAAGAAACTACCAAGGATCAGCAGTGACCTTTAAAGATAAAAAAAATATAGAAATAAGCCGGTATGGTGGCGCACGCTTGTAATCCAGCATTTGGGAGGCTCAGACTGGAGAATCCGGGTTCGCGGCAAGCCTCAGCTGCTTAGTGAGGCCTTCCACAACTTAGTGAGACCCTATTTCAAAATAAAGTATAAAAAATAGGGCTGGGGGTATAGCTCTGAGGTAGAATGCCCCTGGGCTCAATCCCCAGTACCACACACACACACAAAAATATAGAAATAGAGGTTCAATAAGTTCCTTCTATTCAAAAGTAATTGGAAGCATGTCTGTAATTCCAGTACTTAGAAAGCTGAGATAGGAGGATCACAGGTTCCAGATCAGCCTCAGCAACTTATCAAGACCCTATTTCAAAATAAAAAGGACTTGGAAGTATATCTCAGAGATAGAATGCCCCTGAATTCAATATTAGCACCAGCTAGGCATGGTGGCACTTCCTGTAACCCCAGTACTTCAGAGTCTGAGATAGGAGGATCATAGGTTTGTAATTCACCTTAGCAACTTAGAGAGACCCCATTTAAAAAGGGGGTGCTGGGAATATACCTTGGAATAGAATGCCTCTGGGTTCAATTCCCACTTACCTGGGGGGAAAAATACCCATTGCCAAAAAAAAGTTAGCCAGGCTTGGTGGCACACACTTATAATCCCAGTACTTGGGAGGCTGAGATAGGAGGATCACAGGTTTGCGGCCAGCCTCAGCTACTTAGTGAGGCCCTCTGGACTTAGTGAGACCCTGTTTCAAAATAGAAAGTAAGAAATAGGGCTGAGGGTGTAGCTCAGAGATAGAATGCCCCTGTTTTCAATCCCCGGTATCGAAAAAAAAATTAAAAGTTAATTGGAAATTAATTGATTGCTACATAAACAAATATCCCCAAATTTAACAGCTTCAGACATCACAGTTTATCACCTCACACAGTTCTTAGGGTCAGGAATCTTGGCTGCTAGCTGAATGTTTCTGACTCAGTATCTCTCATGAGGCTGCAGTCAAAGTGTTAGCAGGAGCTTCTGTCATCTGAAGGCTTGACTGGGGACTTTGGAAAAGGTCTGACTCACATGGTCATTGACAGAAAGCTTGTCATGTGGACCTGTTCATAGGGGACATCTTCATCTGGCTGCTCATGGCTTGATAGCTGGCTTCCCCCTGAGCAAGCGGTGAGAGATTGAGAGAGAGAACGAGAAGGACCAAGATGGTAGCTGCGATGTCAGTTGCAACCTAATCTCAGAATAGATATATGCCACCACCTCTGTCATATTCTATGGTCACACAGATCACCCATGGTTCAGTGTGGGAGGGTGCTATGCAAGGGTGGGAATACTCCAAGACAGTCAATAAGGCTCCCACAATTGTTTTTTTTCTATCAAAAGTATATTTTGAGCCGGGCGTGGTGGCGCACACTTGTAATCTCAGCATTTGGGAGGTTGAGACCAGAGGATCCAGGTTTGTGGCCAGCCTCAGCTACCTAGTGAGGCACTCCACAACTTAGTGAGACCCTGTTTCAAAAATAAAGAATAAAAAATAGGGCTGGGGGTATAGCTCTAAGGTAGAACACCCCTGAGTTCAATCCCCAGTACCGCAAAAAAAAAGTATATTTTGTTTACTAAATGTACATTTCAAACATACATCAAAATAGATATCTAATCCTTTCACTTTTCAAGAAATAATAATATGTATTTATTACTTTGTGTGTGCAAATCACTGGTAAGCATTTTAGAGACACTCTTCACCACTCTAAAGGGGGTCTTTATCAGGTTTCTTATTTCAGAGACGGAACTTGAAGCATGGAGAGGTCAAGTTACCTGCCCAAGGATACATATACAGTAAGAAAGGAAATCAGAATATGAACTTAGAGTTTTCCATTTCAATACATGTGCCATCACTAAATCACACTGATTTCCTCTAGTTATAGTTGCTGTTATTATTATTAATTATTTTGGTGCTGGGGATTGAACGCAGGGGCATACTACCTTTGAGCTATACCCATCCCAGCCCTTTTTCTATTTTTTAGTTTTGAATCAAGGGCTTGCTATGTTGCTGAGGGTTTCATTAAGTGACTGAGGCTAGCATGGAACCTGTGATCCTCCTGTCTCAGTCTTCCAGGTACTGGGATTACAGATGTGCTATACCATGCTTGGCTGGGGCCTAAAGTATTTTGGTATCAGAGTAGCTCAGTTACAAACTGAATTGTTAATTTATTATCCAGCCATACCTCCTTAAATTTGATAATGAAGTTATCTAAAAATTTTAACTAAAAAGATATTTCTGGAAGAAAAATGTTTTCTTTTAATGAACATTTTACATGTACTGCTATATTTGTTTATTTTTTTAACCAGGAGAGCTATATTTAAAATGTCTAGAAACAGCAAAAGCTCTAGAAATGGAAGATGCTTTTAACCTAGAGGAGAGATAACCCAGGTCAGAACTAAAGTATTTCCGCTACCCAGGTAATGGCCCAGCCCTCCATGCAGTGACCCTGTAAAACCTGAGCAAATATTTATCTTTGACATCAGAAGAAGTCAGTTAAGCAAATGACATTTCACAGTGAATGAAAGACTTCCTTCCTTTATTTATTCTGGATGATATATTAATTTTTAGTATGGTTTTGTTCCCCCAGACATAGAGGTATTGTTTAATAGGTCAGCGTTCATTCTCCCTTTGCCCAGCTCTCCCTAGAGTTATGAACTACAATCTTGGTTATTTCAGAGCGCCTATATACTAGTTGACAGTGTAGTCAAGAAACATCTCATTGACACTGAATTTCCTTCTTCAATTCAGTGATTGGATCAACTATAGTAACAAAGCTAAACTTTAATAAATGTCTGCTAAGAGCTGGGCATCATTCCCATATTATCTCAAATACTCCCACCACCTCGACAGGGGAGGTGCTGCAGTTATGGTGCCCAGAGAAGGTAAGCAACTTGCTCAGATCACACAACAGGGCTGAGACTCAAACCCAGATTATTTTTCTGATTCCAAAATCTGGGCCAGTTTCAAGGTGCCACCCTCTGGCCCCAACCACTAGTCTAATCAGTAGTGTGATCTGTTTATCTTGAAATAAATATGTTACAAGAACCAAATATTATATATGTTTGTGATATAAAAAAATCTTCCATGTTTATCTAAAATTCAAATTTAACTGGGTGTCTTGCATTGTCACTTGCTTAAATCTGTCAATCATATGTAGAAGGACCTTGGAAGCTATTAAATTCAGTGGTTCTTGGTGGTCTTTAGACAGGCATGTTTGGCAAAATGATTAGGACAGATTTTCCAGAATATACATACAGGCTCTTCCTCATTCTGCATGAGGATCCTAGATTTGACTCATTCCTATAAACTTTGTAAAAGCTTTATTTATTTATTCATAAAATACATAGGTGATTACCTCATACCAAGCACCTTTCTAGGCCTTAGAAATACAGCAAGAACAAAACAAAAACTCTATCTTTGGGGATCTTCCAAGTGGGTTCAAAGCTCATCCCAGTGATAAAACAATGAATCAAACATCTTCATTTTACAAGTTGAGGCCCAGAATGTTGCCATGCTAGCTAAAGGTCACTGAGGGACAAGGCTCCAACTCCTAGTCTACTACTTTTATTTATTTATTTATTTATTTATTTATTTATTTATTTATTTATTTATTTATTTTTGCGGTACTGGGAATTGAACCCAGGGGCATTCTACCTCTGAGCTATACCCCCAGTCCTATTTTTTATTCTTTATTTTGAAACAGGGTCTCACTAAGTAGCTGAGGCTGGCTATGAACCGGGATCTTCCAGTTTTAGCCTCCCAAGTACTGGGATTACAAGCGTGTGCCACCATGCTCAGCTCTAGTCTAGTACTTTTTTAAAAAAGGAAACTACATGGGCTGGGCAGGGTGGTATACACTTATAATACAGGTACTTGGGAGGTTTGTGGCCAGCCTCAGCAACTTAGGAAGGCCCTCTGCAACTTACTGAATAGGGCTGGAGGTATAGCTCAGAGGTAGACTGCTCCTGGGTTCAATCCCCAGTACCACACAGAAAAAGAAAAAGTAAAAAAGGAAAGAGAAAGAAAGAAAAGAAAAACTATATGCTGACCATAAATCTTCAATGTTCCATAATACTCTCCTTGTGATAGTCTATGCCTCTAAAATGATAATCGTTGGTTTGCAAATTATGGACCCAGAAGCTATACCATTTTTACAATAATAAATTTCTTGATATTACAGCAGTTAGCAGACAGTATCTTGACTCCAAATGAAAGTGGCAGTCATTACTGGCACTTCACTCTTCCAAGACAGCCACAGTTTATACTATATGTAGGCAGCATTCTTCAAATACATGAACTCATCTCCCAATGACTCTCAACAAGACAGGAAGGATGCTATTCTAACTGCCCTTTTGCAGTTGAAGTAACTAAGATTAGCTACTTCAAACAACTGTTAAGTGGCAGAAACAGGACTCAAATCCAGGGTTTCTGTCTCCAAGTTGGAATCAAATAACCTGAGGGTAAAGGACAATTTGTCTTGTTTCTTTATTTCCGCTTCCAGCATGAATGAGCAACGAAGTGTTAGACACAAAGGTAGAAGAAATCTGCAGTCACAGTCTGATCTTTGTGTAATATCATATCACAGATGATAAGGGGAATGGACTTATCTATGGATTCAACCAAGGACTGAAAATATCTGGAGAAAAAACTCATTATTTTTGTCATTATTCCCTAAATAATACAATGAAACAACTATTTACATAGCATTTATCTTATACTAGGTTAAGTAATCTAGAAATGATTTAAAGTATAGGGAAGGATACGCGGCAGTTCTATGTACATACTACACCATTTTATATAAGGGACTTGAACATTGTAGGATTTGGGATTCTTGTGGGTAGGGGTCTTGGAACCCGTCCACTGGGGATACTGCGGGACTGGTATACCCATGGAACACCAGTCTCCTGCCTGCTCCAAAGCCTTTCTCTCCCCAGCAACTCAGTCAACTCTCACTAAGTTGCTGGAGCTGGCCTCAAACTTGAGGTTTGTAGACCCTCTCAACTCTACACATTCCTACCAACTGGACATCGGGAGGGTGGACAAGGGATTGCAGATAAAAACTCATTCAAAGTGCACACAGGTTATCCAGGGGCCACACTACAATGTGGTCTCCATATTTATATAGACATGGAACAGATTAAGCTGTTTTTTGTTTTTGTTTGTTTTGTACTGGGAGTTAAACCCAGGAACACTCTACCTCTGACCTACACCCCCAGCCCTTTTTATTGTTTTTGAAATAGGGTCTCACTAGGTTGTCGAGAGTTTCCCTGTGTTGCTGAGGCTGTCCTCACATCTGCAATCCTCTTGTCTTAGCCTCCCAAATACTAGGATTACAGGTGTGCTCCACCACACCCAGCTCAGATTAATCTGTAAATATTGAATTAATGGGAAAGTAGTGGCCACATTGGATGGTCTTTTTATGGATGAATATGAAATCATACTGGACCAAGAAAGAAGTGAAGAAATGAGAGATGAGCAAGGTGGGGCTTAGTTTTGACTGATAAGTTATTTATTCCTTGTCAAATTCTCATGTATTGTATCCCTGTGGCAGACATACGCTTTCTTAGATGGTTAAACATCACAAGAATGGGGGGGGTGCTGGGGGTTGAACCCAGGGCCTCATCTACTGGACTACATCACCAATCCTTTTGAAAATTTCTATTTTGAGATAGGCTCTCACTAAATTGCGTAGGCTGGCCTTGAACTTGCCATCCTCCTGCCTCAGCCTCCTGAGTAGCAGGGATTATAGGTATATACTTTACCAAAAAATTTATTATTATTATTGTTACTATTATTATTGTTACTATTATTATTATTATTATTATTATTATTTGGTACTGAGAATTGAACTCAGGGTTAGTCTACCTCCAAACTACACACCCAGCTGTATTTTGTTTTTTTAGTTTGAAATGGTCTCATTAAGTTGCTGAGACTGGCCTTAAACATGAGATCCTCCTATCTCAGCCTCCTGAGTACTGGGATTACATGTGTGTTCCACCATGCTTGGCTACTTCACAAGAATTTTAAAGATAAAACTGGAAGGGGCTGCTGATGGCTGTGCCCTGTATTCTAGCGGGTGGCAGCCACCTTCTGTAGTGAAATGTCCCTAGCAGAGGAGTGGAGAAGCCCCACTCTAGCCCACCTCCCTCATTTGAGGCCTGAGCACACATGCCCAGAGTTGTTTGCCAGGCCCCATTGTTGGTTTCTCCAATCCACGCTCCGGCCTGCTGGAAAGTCCATTGGGTTGTTTTCTGCAGTCACTAGTCGCTCCCTTTTGCTCAGTTATCTCTAGCGCCCTACTGATGACCCACGGATTTTGGCAATAGCACTTAGAACAAAGTTCTGTTGCACCAGGATCCGAGTCAATCTTAAATTATGGTACAGACCCTCTATATTAAAGAGACATGTTTGAAGTATTTGCAGTACCCGCCTTCTAAGCCGTTCTGCTAGTCTACCGTCCCTACCCCACTCCCATCCTGGATACACTCAGCAGATGACTTTTCTAAAAGACCACATTCCCCATGTCCTTCTACATAAAAGCAAAAGCTATCCGTCTATGGCACTGCCTTAAAAATAACAGTGCTTATTCTCCTGATACCCTGTTCAACCACGTGGTTTAGGAAAGAATCAATGGAGACAACTGTGTGTGAGAATAACTTGAAGAGCATTGAATCTTACAGTCACATCATGTTTCAGAGCTTTTGAAGCACTTCACGTATTTCATTCGATTTCCAATAATCAGAGGAGACAGGTTTATGTCACTTTTAGGAGTGTACATTTTGTTCCAGTAAAGTGGGCTGTTAACTTGCCCATCCTTACTTTTCTGTCAGTTGACTGTTATGTAAAATTCCATACTAAATTATAATATTAACAGCATTATAGAACCATGTTAAGTATCACCTAACATTAATAAAGCAGAGCAATCATCTAGTTTTTCATCATAAAAAAATAAAAATAAGCCTTTCATCACAATTAGACCTCATTTATGCTATATGTTGAGCAGGGCAGAACAAAGTCAGAAGCACAAACATTTAGGACTCTGAAATGGGCTAGGAAAAAATCATGTATATAATTAGTCTTAGAATATGGAAAATAGTAGTGATTCTTGTTTGCTTTTGATTTTTATAACGAACAAAATAAAAGTTAAGAAAAAGGCAGTCCTTGTAGATGAAAGACCAGTGGGACTCTGATTAAAAGCTGAGGTGAGGCTAGTTTTTATTTACAGGAGGCAGCACGATGCATTGGTTAAGAGCGTCGTCTCTGCAGCCTGTGTGCCTGCATCCAAATTACCTTGGAGAAGTTGCCTAACCTCTTCAGATCTCAGTTTCCTCATCTGTTAAATGGGATAATAACAGTGCCTACCCAAAGGCTAGTTGTGAAGGTGACATTAGTTACTATTTGCAAAATACTTAACATAGAATCTGGCACATTGTAAATATTTTACAAGAGGTAATGACTATGATGGTGATGATGAGGGTGAGGATGAGGATGATGGTGCTAATGATAACTTGAGGAGAAAGACAGGATCAAATTCAGGGTTGCATCAAGCCATAGTCTTTTCCAGGCTCTCTTGTGTATCCTGGTAAACCAACCTACCTCTGCAGGGCTGAGTTCTCATTCGTAAAATGGCCTCCATGATCATAAAATAGTTCTATCATGACAACAGATCTAGAGATAGGCCCTCCTGTCTATGAATATCCAATTAATCAAGGTTTCTACTCTAGTCCTTAGAATCTGGTCAAGTATTTTTGGAGTTGGTTGAGATTCTTCTCACTGCAATTGATGGAAATCCCAAGTAAAAGTGGCTGAAGACAGAAGGGAATTTCTCCACCCTGTAACTATTAGGTCAAGTTCAGTCTGATCAGAGCCTCACCCCTCACTGTAACCTCCAGACTCAATGTCCCCCCA